>CAIGRB010003569.1:28140-49652 GCA_903798255.1 Fraxinus quadrangulata | reverse complement strand
CCAATCTACGTTATTTAATGCGGGCTACCAAATGAGCCCAATATTGATATGCTTTTGGTTACTCTATAAAAATTTAAATATTTGACCCATTCAAGACATAAAAATTTAAAACATACTTTATTTTAGTCCCTCAACTTTCAAATATCATAAAATAAAATTTATAAAACAAATAATTTTACTCTAAATTTTCGGGGCGTTACAGTTCGAGTTCTTGACCAGATTCGGTATGTTCTAGACTTAAGGAAGAATATCATCTCGCTGGGTACCATGAAATCTAATGGGTACTTATTCTCCAGTGTAGATGGAGTCTTGAAGGTCCAAATGGGTTATCGTGTTGTGCTAGAAGGATGGAAGAGTTCTCAATTGTATATCCTGCAGGGGCACGCAGAACCAGTGAAGAGACATTCAGACATGTTTAATACCGTGGAAGAGATCCGTTCGGTACAGTACCTTTCGTGTTGGGCTCTAAGTCATTTGCTAGGGAAATACTCATGAAGCATAGGTACCGGGTTTCACATGTGTGTGATCATGCTTTCGAGGTGTTTGAAGGTGACAGTTCTAGCAAGGGGCCTTCAATTCAAACATTTGGTATGGATTCTGCTACAGGGTATGTTTCGACCCTATTTGGTATTTGTTGAATTTTTTGTTGGAATTTTGGGAACCCGAGGTTGGGTTTGGGTGTTATTTGTGGACACTTGGCAGATGTGATGTTTTTCGTGAGGTGGAGAATTTTGGTACTAAATGAAGAGATTAGTTTATTCTGATACAGTTAGACTTATTTTTCCAGGTGGAGAAATTCTAGAGTTTCGTTCGTTACACCGGAATTTGTGTCATTGTTGGATTTTGTGACCCAAATTAAGTTGGAATTTTTGGAAATATATTTTTCCTTTTTTGCACGTATTTGGAAAAATATTATTTCTTTTATTTCACGTGTTTTATTGGAAATATTTAGAAAAATATTGTTTCATTTATTTCATGTGATTTGTTTTTATCTTGTTTCCTCTTGAATTTGGGCATCTTCCCTATAATTAATACTTTTCATTCAGTTTTTGAGATCAGAAATTGTATTTTCTCTCCTTTTGTTGTTTAATAAAATATCGGTTCTTCTACCAATTTTTTTTTCTTTACTTTTAAATCTTGTTATTGTTTCGTGAGCGATCGGTACTTCATATTGCTCTATTAATCTTTTTCGATTTTTCACAACATGTTGGTTCAAAGGGTCCCAACACTTTTAAAATATATTATTTCAAAATCTATTTTCAACCATACATTTTTCAATAAAATAATATTTCTCATCACATCAATTATTTAAGCTTCCTACTAATGTTCGTAGTCTTGAGTACTACCCATCCCATGAAGATATGCCTCATTGACGAAACAAGCGAGGCACGTTTCCTTCTCGAAAGATGTGAGGCAAACGATAATCAAAGAATTCGAGAAGAACAAATATGTCGTCGTAATGATCAAGACACGATAATATGTGAGATTGTGTTATATTATACCTATCATAACGTTTTCAAATTATATGATATCAAATTTTTAACATGCCCAATTACTAACGAATTCAAACGTCGTTCAACCTATATTAGAATAAATTAAAATTATTCATCTCAATCGATGTATAATAGAGTATGTTATTTGTTACCTGGTTCAAAATGAATTGAAAATTTCTAATATGTGGTATGTCAAATTTCCTTGTTTATTTATGTGGTGAGTGTATTTTAGTAATATTGCAATTTCGTCAGCATTCACCCAAACTACGTTAATTGGAGCATGTGAAGTATAATAATATAAAAGAAAATATTTGATCAAAAAACACAATAGAATGTGTTTTCTAAATTTCTCTATTAAAAATGAAAATTACTTGTAAGATATTCCTTTTCCCTATATTTTAATTTTGAATTTCTTCCTAAATTATAGCGAGTTGTTATAGGGTTTTAATCTTATTTCTGATGGTCTAATATCTCTATGTAAGAAAAAAATAAATCATAATAATTATGTCTAATGAATCTGAAACCGACCAAACATTTGACTATTATGTTAAGGAAGGAGTTAGTTAGAGTGTAGATTTCAATTAGATGGATGGATGTTTTATTAAAAATATTCTGTGTCAAAGTCGTGCACATACTACACCATATGCATACGCAATTTTTATATTTTCATAAGCAGCGGAGCTGTTGAGTTGTAAACAAGTCAAAAGTAAATATTCCTACTCTTAACCGTTAAACCGTAACGGGCACTTGACTAATTAACGATCTAATAAGATCAAACGAGCGATTTGATCTCCATAAGTAATTATAGAACTAAGCCGAGTTATATTGGCTTGGTTCTATAATCAAAATTTTCAAAATACTAATGTGAATTCAATACAAATTCTATCTTCATACAAATTTTTATCTTATGAAAATTATTTACCAAATTAATTATATCTTAAAAACCCCATTAGGTTAGAACATGTTCTTGGTTGTAGAAACCATTTAAAATTTAAGCATAACTCAATTTGATAGGTTTAGGTTCTTTACCTAGATGGAACCTCAATGCTTATTATGATATTAGATGCCCATAATTAGTGTTCTAAAAAGTCCGTCTAGACGCGGAGCATAATTTTGCTGCTTATCCATGTGTTATGCTTTTTAGACCACTCTCCATAATTCTCAAACACGACATTTGATCTATCTATAAGTTCAAATGAGTTGTTCTTGAATGAGCCACCAACATGTGAAAACATATTAACACCCAGTTTAATCCACATTCTTACAAAAAAATATTTTTTTAAAACTCATTTTCAACCATACATTTTTTAATAAAATATTATTACACGTAAATTCAAAATTTTTCCTTATTTTTGAACCACATATTTTCCATCAAATCACTATTTAAAATACATTCTCCACTCAATAATGTGCATCAAATAGGGTTAAAAGTAAAATCCTACATCAATTACATATAAAATACTAACTCTTATAGATTAGGAATGCATGCACATGCATGTAAATGTCGTTTCGCGTGTGAATTGAATGTCACCATTCTTATTTATAATTATAAAATTTACCAAACTCCTAAGACTTTAAACTTCATATGAAAGCCACAGCTGACTGGTAATATTCAGTTTGTGTGGAAAAAAGTGGCAAATTCGAATTGAAAGGTAGAACCCAACTAACTTGCTTTGACATGAAATAATGCAATTATAAATTATTTCCTATATGAAATAAAATACCAACTTTCCTCGTTAGAAGTACACTTGATATTTGCTTTTCTTGAAGTCCATACCCAACTATTTTTTCTTTTCTATAAATTCATACCGACGCACTTCATATTTTCTATTAGAACATATTCAACGTGAACACAATTAGTTAAGAATAATTTTTTTAAGGTATGTTTATGTTCCATAAAGATAAGAGCAAGTTCTATAGCCTGAAACAAGAAGTACGTGTTCAAGTTTTAAGATTTCTTAATCGGAAAAGTGAGAAATTAAGTCTTGTTTATCGAATTTTATTCAAGTAAAAAAGTTAGTTGGCAAATGGGTTTTGTTTTTCTTTTGATGGCAGTTTAGGTTGGCAGAAGAGCCCAATGAAGTCCAACTAAAAAATAAAAATGTAGTTAGCCCAAGCTTTTGTATACAACATGAATCGAATGAAGGGATCTAGAAGAAACATAATTTGGGGCATTAACTTAGGAATACGGCATATTTATTTCCTACTAATTTCTATCTATGTATGAATTTAATCGTTTATAAACATTTCCCAAACATGCTATAAAAAAAGAATGCCAAAACGTTATGAAGAGGAGAAAAAAAATGCGTCCGAGGCTCATCTAAAAGGGAGGAGTGAAATTCAAAAAAAAAAAAAAAAAAGGGACAAGTCTTATAAATGCCAAAACGTTATGAAGAGGAGAAAAAAAAAATTATTATAATCTACAATTATAATATTTATTTATATACTTGAACAAATATAAAATGAATAGGTACACATTCCACAATTTTTGCATCTAGGCTTTCTTATAACTTATGAGAAGATGAAAAAAAGGAAGTACGGAATCTTCAAGATGATTTTTTGGAAGAAAAAAACAAAGAAAATAATAGATCTTTTATTTTTCTACCACACAACCTATTTGGCACCAAGAAACAATATTTTTTTAGAAATAAAATAAATTATCAGAAATTCATCTGGAGTAAAATAATAATTGACATCGTTGTAACTACATAATACACTCCAGATTAAGTAAAAATAAAGAAACGATCGTCAATATTAAAAGAAAAGAAAAGAAAACATAGCCTTGACGAAAAATGTGAATATCTCTGTTATTATTATTAATTTTACAGCTATAATTGTGGACATTAAAGAACCAGATCTTGAAGTTTTTTTAATGTTCCAATCAAACATAATTTCACGATCCTACAACTTTTGTCACTGTTTTCACATGATTTACCACCTAGTTTATGTCAAATTGTCAAGACCTTTACGTGATATTCAATAATGATTCCCCATTCGACAAGAAATCCAGCTTTATTTATTAAAAAAAAAAATTACCACGTCATTTGTGAATATTGATGAATAGTTTAATAAAAGAGAAGTATACACTATATAATAATTAATAGGATATTAAATACCAGGGATTTGACAAGATTGAATTCACTCGTGTCATTAAAAAAAATACTAAAAATGCCTCTTATGTATGATAAATTGCTTTAGTAAGATACACAAGTTTATCTAGTCCCGCATTAGTCGAGATGAAATAGGAAATTATCGAAGAATATAATACTATGGAAATTTTTTGTCAATCTTACCATATCCTCAACCCACTACGTTCAGAGTATTGAACCTACGAGCACGTCTCACATTGCAATATTAAGACTTGATTTGTCGGCTCGAGCCCCGTCCCATTGCATTTCGGTTTCTAAGAGAATGGTCTGCCCTAATTAGTACCTGGTAACTATAATTTCGATCAAATGGGAAAGAAATAGAGCTGTTGCCATAATTTGCATGACAGCAGGAACACGTGGTATATGAATTCTCTAGATCTGATCTAATAGTCATGTTTTTTGATGGGATTAAGGAATGCAATAATTGAAAAATGGTGGGTGTTTAAGAATTGAAGGGTCCGAAAACGTAGGTGGAGCCATAAGAGAGAGAGAAAAACACTGCGACAAAAGATGAGAGTTATAAAAGCAAAAGAAGAAGCAATGATTCTTTCTTCCTATGGGAATTTGTAATCAGAATAATAATATAGTTTACTATTCTGAAATCTACTCTTTTTCAAAGGGAGAACCGTAGGAAAAGAGCCTTCCATCTACCTCCCTTACACCTCCTACCATCCTCCGATGCTCTGACCACCGCCTCCGTCGTATTCTTCCGCCGCCATTCAGGTGCTTATTTCTTGTTTCTATGCATTTTTTGTTACTATGGTGTGTTTGTGTTTATTAGTTTAGAATTCTTGTTAGTTGCTTCTCCGTATATATTACCCCTATGTCATTTGGATCATTTAGGGACCTTAAGTAGTGATCTGGGGTATTTCGATCTCTCTTGACGACAAATATGGGGACGGCATGTTTCGTAATGGATTTAGCCCAAAATGAATAGTTCTTCCCCGATATTCAGATTTATTGTTTGATCTGTAAATATGTGGATCAGACCTCTTTTGTCATCAGCAAGCTACATTTATTAAATTATGATCACATGGAATCAATATCTTGAAAGAAACGCGATTAACAAAAACATGGACATTTGGTGGCATTTTAAATAAAAAGCGTTGTCTTGATTTTGCAATGCAGTTGATGTGTTTGTTGTCACACTCGAAAAGTTATTAGCTAAATCAATTGAAAATCAAATTGCAGCAATCTTTGTTGTATTTGAAACTGGGCATCTGTATCAACAAAATGCAGTGGAACAAGATCTGATGAGTGAAAATCTTGAATTGGTATCCGCCTTCTGATCAATATTGTTGTGGTAAGAGCCAAGAGCAATGGAGGATAATGGAGGAAGCAAGGTGACAGGAATCAGGCAAATTGTTAGACTCAAGGAGTTCCTTCAAAAATGGCAAAACGTAACGCTTAGCCCCAAGGGTAATAACGTGCGATCAAACGAGAATCAAGTTCCCGGAGGCATTTCACCGGCAATTAATAGAAGGCTGAGGAGCACTAACGTATATTGCGACTCGGATGAGGATGGTTGCCAGAGCCCAGAATCGCCGTACGATGTTCCAAAAGGCTACCTTGCAGTGTATGTTGGGCCGGAGCTTCGGAGGTTTATAATCCCCACTAGCTATCTTAGTGATCCACTGTTTAAGGTGTTGCTAGAAAAGGTTGAGGAGGAGTTTGGATTTGATCATAGTGGCGCTCTCACAATCCCGTGCGAGACTGAGACCTTTAAGTATCTCCTGCAGTGCATGGAAAATCATCGAAAAGAGCAAGCACAAGGCAGCGCAGGTTAAGTCCCATTATCCCTCTTCTCTTTACACAGTTCATGAATTCTACATCTTGTACTATCTTCCCGTGCTAAAAATTTAACTAGCTCAGGTTGGAAGATCCATTGGAGGTATACTTGGAGTTTGAGGAGTATAAATATTACACAATCATATCTCAATACACAGGCCGTAGTTTCTAAGCACGCCCTGTAATTTGATCAATGTGGATAAAAATTGGGAAGTTGCAAGAGAAGCAAGACTTTATTATTGAATCACAGATTAGCATGGGGTTATTTTAGTTCAAAATCCTCGTTCTTTAGGGGCTCGTTTTATACAGTACTAGACACGATCATAGAGTTTAATTGATAAAATTTTAGTCTCTTTCTCCTTTGTTTATTTATTTATTCACTTGCTTTTGTGTGTACTAAACTTGGTAATCTGAACAATTTTGCAGCTGGGACATCATATTCTGTTGAGGAATGAGGAAAGTACCTTGGTCTCTTCAAAGATTGAGATATATTATGTATAACAAAGGTCTCTTTTGCAGTGATATAAATTTTTTTCTGTTTCATTTTTCTTTTCAAAATGACAAATGTTAGATAGATAGAAATAATCTTTTTGCCAGTTACAGCAGCTGGCTGTTCCTGGCCTTTTTAGGCTTGCCAAATTATTCACCTGCATTTGATGTTTAATTGATTTCATGAGTATTTAGTGTTCGGATTGTTGAATGTAATCTTTTCAATTTGCAAGTGTATTGACATGCATGCTACTTTAAATGATTATGTAGATGCCAAAAATTTATGAGATAGTTAGTGACGGAAAATTGAATTGAGTGATGATTTAAAAAACAAAAATCAAACATACCAACTTCATCAAATATTGAACAGAGTAACGACAAGGAAATGAGTAATAAAACATGAACAAAAAAAAAGAATGTCAAAGTAATGCCAAGTGAAATGAATGCAAAGTGGAGGTAAGAGTTGAACTCTTTGTCTTTAAGTCGATTTTACCCACAACAGTGCCTACAGATGATGGCAATCAACTCCCAAGTTATAACGACTATTTTCTTGCGTTTGTAACACTCCAAAACAGAAGAACAATGAATCGAAAATTAATTTTTGTACTCCTTCTAGAACGAAATGAAAAAAAAAATATTTATACAAAGTTTTGGCTAGAAAAAGATGAATTTAATGTTATGTTATGATTGCATATCATTGTGATGAAGTAATGGACGTCCCAACTATCTTATTTATAGAGGCGAGGTTGTAAGTGAAGAGATATGCCTCAAAAGTCAACAACCTTTACCAAGGGTCGCAACTTTTATTGTCGCTCGCATATCGTACTTGCGTCACTCAAGCATCAAAAATAGAGATTTTGTCGTTCGTTTGTCTCTCGAGCGACAGTATCACCGCTTGAGTGCTAGGCAAAAGGCAGAGTTAGATAAATACCATGCCAGTTTCCTTTTTTCACTTCCAACTTTGAACCACAATTTTTCATTCATCCGAAATTGATTTTGATATTTCAAATATATCACGGCGGTATATTTGACGAGTAGAACAAGTTAGTCTATTTATAACAACTTGTAGATTTTGTATCATTTGTGTTAGATATCCAATTCGCATCGGTATATCCTTCTAACATTGCAGGATATTTTGAGTAGTGTAATCCATAACTAACTGTGTGTCTTAAGTATTTGAGAATTCGGGTTAATGCCTTCTAATGATCATTACTTGAATTACTTGTATATCTACTAAACTTGTTGACTTCATATGCTATATCAAGACGCATGCGGTTGATAATATACATCAAGCCGCCTATAAAGTGTGAATATTCTAATTGATATATGTGATCACCAATATTTTTGGCTAAGTGTAAACTTGAGTCCACTGGTATTTTAATTGATTTATTGTCATACATCTTAAACTTTTTTAAATATAGTTTCAATATAATATGATTGAGATAATGACAAACCTTCAAGTGTTTTAGAGATTTTAATCCCTAATATCACATCATCTACTCTTACATCTTTCATGTCAAAATATTTTATCAACATTTCTTAGTTGAGATAATAATATTCGAATTATTTCCCGTGATTAGCATATCATTAACATATAAACATACGATTACGTAACCGTTAGGTTTGGTTTTAATGTAAACACATTTGTTATATTCATTAATCTTGAAACCATTCAACAAGACAGTTTTGTCAAATTTTCATATCATTACGTCGGTGCTTGTTTTAATTAATACAACTATTTTACAAGTTTACACACATTCTTTTTATTTTTCGAAGTAACAAACTCTTCAAATTGTTCCATATATATTTTTTCTTCTAATTCACCATTTAGAAATGTAGTTTAACATCCATTTGATCTATTTCAAGATTATGCAATGCAGCGATCGCAATTGTTTAGTCTTTCCTTTTATTTATACCCTTTAGCTACTTGTCTAGCTTTACATTTGTCTACTGATTCATTCGACTTTAATTTTCTTTTGAAGATTATTTCTATAATAGTTTGAATGTCATTGGAGCATTTTCTAGTAAGTATGTTAGAAAATCTGGACCAAATGTCTTATGAATCATTTGTCTTTTACTACGCTTTGGTTCTTCATCTACTTAATGATTACTATCTTCTTGACAGTTTTCATTTGCAATATCGTGAATTCGTTTGTATAAGCTTACTTCTTTGTCTTTACAATAAAATATATCTTCAAAGAAATCAGCATTCCTTAATTCAATGATAGTACCTATATGTACATCAAGTATTTCAGATTTATGAACCAAAAATCGATGCACTACTATTGTTTGTATATCCGATAAAGACATAATATATTGCCTTAGGTCTAATCTTTACTTGTTTAGGTTTAGGTTAAAACTTCATCTTTACTTTTCAACAAGTATACATAACAATATCTTGTACGATCATCTATGAATGTGATAAAATAATTTTTACAACCTTTTGTTTGGAAATACTTACATATATCGGTGTAAAGAAGTTCCAAAGGTGTTGTGTTTCATTCAACCAAATGAAACAGTGCTCTGGCTGACGTAATCTCTACACAAATTCCGCATTTTTCATTGGTATTAAAATGCATATTTGGTAGTAAACTCAAATTCATTAATTAGCGTATAGCATTAAATTTTACATGTCATAATCTATGCTACCATAAATTAGATAACTCAAGAATATAAACAGAAGATATTTTATTCATTGAATTGTTCAGTACAATGGTAAGGACATTCATCTTGAATAGTCCATCTTTTATATAACATTTGCCTACATACATATTATTCTTGCTAAGTATAAACTTATATGTTACAAAGACTAAATTAAAACTGTTCTTTCTTAACAAAGAACCCGACACTAAGTTCTTGTGAATATTCGATACATGAAGAACGTTATTAAGGCTAAGTTCCTTACCCGATGTCATCTTCAAAATTACTTTGTCTTGTCCTTCAACCTTTGAACTTGAAGAGTTTTTCATGAACAATTTTTCACTATCGTTTGGAGTGTAGGATGAGAATATTCCTTTGTCGGTACAAATTTGACGGGTAGCATCTGTATCCACTAACCATTCTATGAGATTTTCAACATTGTTGTATTATGAAATAATGGTCGACAAATTTATATCTGATATACCATCAGATTCGATGATATTCGCTTGGGTTTGCTTTTTAGTTTACGATAATCAACTGAGGGACATCCAACCTTCCCACAATTATAGCAATTGCCTTTGAACTTATTTTATTCTTCTTGCAGGATTCAACAAAATGCTTCATCTTCTTGTTCTTATCATTTTATTCCACCACATTAGCCTTATGGTATATGACTCCCAACACGCTTGTCCGAATTTCGGTTATCTTCTTCAATTTTCAATTGGACAATAAGGTCTTCAATATTTATCTCATTGCACTTATACTTGATATAGTTCTTGAAGTCCTACAACATGGGTGGAAGTTTCTCAATAATTGCAGCCACTTGAAATGATTCACTTAGAGACATATTCTTGGCTTGAATGTCATGGAGAATAACTTGAAATTCTTGTTCTTGACTGATAAATATCTTTGAATCTATTATTTTGTAGTCTAAGAATTTTCCTATAATGAACTTCTTAGTTCCGGCGTCATCAGTTTTGTATTTCTTCTCCAAGGATTCCCATAGTTCATTTACAAATTTCATGAAACTATACACATTACACAATGTGTTTTCCAACCCATTTAAAATGTAGTTTTTGTATAAGAAGTCCGAATATTTTCAAGCATCCAATGCAATCAGTGATGCCCTATTATTTTCCCCATTTTGCATGACAGGAGCATCTTCCTTTAAGAATTTTGCGAAATTTAGGTTTATGAGATATAACAACATTTTCTGTTGCCGTCTCTTGAAATCAACCCCACCGAACTTCTCTGATTTCTCTCCATGTAGAACGAAATTTGTATGAACAGTGGGGGGAAACTGTAATTGGAGGAATCACAGCGGTAGGAACCAAATTAGATAAAACTCCTTTCGAAGTTCCCATATTCGAAGTATCATTCGAAGAGGTATCGATACTGCTAACCATATTCATTTCTGTTTACACAAAATAAAAGATAAACCAAAATCAAAATTTGAGAATGAGTAGAGGAAGTTAAACCGAATACAATTAAAGAATAAAGTTATCACTCAAAGAATCGACTTAAGATTGTTGACAGAAAATTGAATTGAGTGATGACTTTAAAACAAAAAATCAAACTTACCAACTTTACCAAAAATTGAACAGAGTAAAGGTAAGAAATTGAGTAATAAAACACCAAAGAAAAAAATGTCAAAATATCGCCAAGTGGAATGGATGTAAATTTGAGGCAAGAGTTGAACTCTTTATCCTTAAGTCAATTTTGCCCCACAACAGTGTCTACGGATGATGGAAATCAATTTCCAAGATATAACGACTATGTTCTTGCATTTGTAACACTCCAAAATATAAGAACAATGTATCAAAGATTGATTTTCATGCTCCTTCTAGAATGAAATGGAAAACAGATTTTTTATACAAAGTTTTGGTTAGGAAAATATGAATTTAATGTTATGCTATGATTAAATATCATTGGGATGAAGTAATAGACATTTCAAGGGTCTTATTTATAAAGGATGAGGATGAGAAGTTGTGAGTGAAGAGACATGCCTCAAAAATCGCAAGTTGCCCTTGCGTCGCTAGAACGTCAGAAACAGAAAATTTTTCGCTCGTCTGTCGTTTGAGCGACAACATCATTGCTCGAGCTATAGGCGAGGGGTGAAGTTGGATAAATACCTAGCCAGTTTCATCTTTTTCCTTCCAACTTTGGACTGCAATTTCTCATTCATCCGAAATTGATTTTTATTTTCCAAATGTACCAGATGATCTACTCGACGAGTAGAACAAATTAGTATTTTTTTTAATAATTTGTCTATCGAATCAAATTCGAATATTTGACCGAAGTTGATACGAAAGTCACTTTTCCATGATTTAATATTTAACCAATTCCAACAGTCACATCAACATATCATTGCATGCAACAAAATATTAGAATGCATGGTTGTATACAGAATTGAAAGAATTGAAAGACTTTTTGCATGGTCGTATAGCTCGAGCTATAGGCAAGCGGCGGAGTTGGATAAATATCTAGCCAGTTTCATCTTTTTCTTTCCAACTTTGAACTGTAATTTCTCATTCATCGGGAATTTATTTTTATTTTCCAATTGTACCAGATGATCTACTCGACGAGTAGAACAAGTTAATATTTTTTTATAATTTGACTATCGAATCAAATCCGAATATTTGATCGAAGTTGATACGAAAGTCACTTTTCCATGATTTAATACTTAACCAATTCCAACAGTCACATCAACATATCATTGCATGCAAGAAAATATTAGAATGCATGGTCGTATGCAGAATTGAAAGAGTTTTTTACTAATATAATCAATTTTTTTTTTTACCTTGAGACCCGTATATATAAGATAATGGAATAAAATTGAAGATAGAAATGCTGAGATGATGCATTGAAACCAGAACAATTTTGATTATAATTCTTGTAATTGATTGATTCGTTATGAATGAGTTTACAGCTATATATACACTTACAGAACCACTGCCAAAGGGAATAATTACAAAGAATGAAATATGGTTACAAAATAACAAACTCCATATGATGAAGTCTTCTAGATCATTTTCTCCTTCTAGATTGTTCCTTACGTGCTGGATCTTCAATGTATCATGTGGCTGCTTGTTTAGCTGACTGTGATGCCACCTCATTTGCCACCTGATCATCTGACATGTGATTAACTTGCTTGTCACAATTCAACACCCCCCCAAGATGGAGAGTAGATATCAATCAATCCCATTTTGATCATATGCGAGTAAAGGCTTGAGGAATTCAATACCTTTGTCAACATGTCAGCTAGCTGGGATACAATGTGAACATACTCAGTAGTTATGCCTCCATTCTGAATTTTATCTCTCACCACGTGACAATCTATTTCTATATGTTTCGTCTTTTCGTGAAAAACAGGATTTGTGGCAATGTATATGGCTGACTTGTTGTCACAATATAGTTTTGCTGGCTGATTAAGTTCAATCTGCAGGTCTTCTATTAGATACTTCATCCATGTCACTTCACAACATGACTGCACTATTGCCCTATACTCTGCTTCTGTAGAGGACCTTGAGACCACACTTTGCTTCTTTGACTTCCATGATACAAGTGATGAACCAATAAACACACAATAACCTGTCACAGATCTCCTAGTCTCTTGACAGGCAGCCCAATTTGAATCTAAATATGCCTTCAGCTGTATATTAGAAGTAGCAGGGTAGAGTAATCCCTGTCCTGGTGCGCTGTTGATGTACTTCAATACCTTGTGTGCTGCATGGAGGTGTGGCACTCTAGGCTTATCCATGTATTGACTTAGCAGTTGCACCGAGTATGAAAGTTTTGGCCTTGTTATGATTAGGTGTAATAATCGTCCTATCAATCTTCTGTAAATAGAAGGGTCAGGAAGTGGATCACCCTGCTCTTTACTTAATTTGGTATTCTGATCAAGGGGTATTTTTGAAGGAGCTAATCCTATAGTGCCTGAGTCTCCCAAAATGTCAAGAGCATACTTTCTCTAACATATGTGAATTCCCTGCTTTGTCCTTGCCACTTCTATTTCCAGAAAGTACTTCAATTTTCCCAAATCCTTGATCTTAAACATTGTATCAAGTGCGGCCTTAAGTTCATTGATGCTATCCATAGAATTCCCTGCTAGGATGACATCATCAACATATACAAGGATTACTGTAAATGAATTTCTCGTGACTTTAGTGAATAAGCTATAATCCGCCTTTGATTGGATAAAACCACGTTGAGTGATGAAGGTAGATAACTTGGCATATCACTGCCTTGAAACTTGCTTCAGGCCGTGTAAACTCTTATGTAATTTGCAAACCTTTGATTTTTGGTTAGTTCCATATCCAGGAGGCAATTGCATATACACATTCTAACTTAAATCACCATGTAACAATGCATTGTTGATGTCCAGTTGGTATAAGAACCACCCTTTTATGGCTGCAATAGCTAGTAAACTTTGAATGGTCACCACCTTAGCCACATGAGAAAAGGTCTCAGGATAATCCAAGCCCTCTTATTGCTTATAACCCTTTTTAACTAGCCTAACTTTGTACCTTTCGATGCTCCCATCAGCTTTAAACTTGATTTCATACACCCATTTGCATCCTATTGCTTCCTTATCAGGTGGTAGTATTTCTGTTTACACAAAATAGAAGATAAACCAAAATCAAAATCTGAGAATGAGTAGAGGAAGTTAAACCGAATACAATTAAAGAATAAAGTTATCACTCAAAGAATTGACTTAAAATTGTTGACGAAAAATTGAATTGAGTGATGACTTTAAAACAAAAAATCAAACTTACCAACTTTTCCAAAAATTGAACAGAGTAAAGGTAAGAAATTGAGTAATAAAACACCAAAAAAAAAAGAATGTCAAAATATCGCCAAGTGGAATGGATGTAAAGTTGAGGCAAGAGTTGAATTCTTTGTCCTTAAATCGATTTTGCCCCACAACAGTGTCTACGGATGATGGAAATCAACTCCCAATATATAACGACTATCTTCTTGTATTTGTAACACTCCAAAATACAAGAACAATGTATCGAAGATTGGTTTTCATACTCCTTCTAGAATGAAATGGAAAACATATTTTTTATACAAAGTTTTGGTTAGGAAAATATGAATTTAATGTTATGCTATGATTAAATATCATTGGGATGAAGTAATAGACATTCCAATGGTCTTATTTATAGAGGATGAGGATGAGAGGTTGTGAGTGAAGAGACATTCCTCAAAACTCGCAAGTTGCCCTTGCGTCGCTAGAATGTCAGAAACAAATTCACTCGTCTGTCGTTCGAGCGACAGCATCATCGCTCGAGCTATAGGCGAGCGGTGAAGTTGGATAAATACCTAGCTAGTTTCATCTTTTTCCTTCCAACTTTGGACTGTAATTTTTCATTCATTCGAAATTGATTTTTATTTTCCAAATGTACAGATGATCTACTCGACGAGTAGAACAAGCTAATATTTTTTTTTTATAATTTGTCTATCGAATCAAATTCGAATATTTGACCGAAATTGATACGAAAGTCACTTTTCCATGATTTAATACTTAACCAATTTCAACGGTCACATCAACATATCATTGCATGCAACGAAATATTAGAATGCATGGTCGTATGCAGAATTGAAAGATTTTTTGCATGGTCGTATAGCTCGAGCTATAGGCAAGCTGCGGAGTTGGATAAATATCTAGTCAGTTTCATCTTTTTCTTTCCAACTTTAAACTGTAATTTCTCATTCATCAGGAATTTTTTTTTTCCAAATGTACCACGACGATCTACTCGGCGAATAGAACAAGTTAATATTTTTCTTTTATAATTTGACTATCGAATCAAATTCGAATATTTGACGGAAGTTGATACGAAAGTCACTTTTTCATGATTTAATATTTAACCAATTCCAACAGTCACATCAATATATCATTGCATGCAAGAAAATATTAGAATGCATGGTCGTATGCAGAATTGAAAGACTTTTTTACTAATATAATCAATTTTGTTTTTTTACATTGAGACCCTTATATATAAGATAATGGAATAAAATTGAAGATAGAAATGCTGAGATGATGACTAAAACCAGAACAATTTTGATTATAATTCTTGTAATTGATTGATTCGTTATGAATGAGTTTACAGCTATATATACACTTACAGAACCAGTGCCAAAGGGAATAATTACAAAGAATGAAATATGGTTACAAAATAACAAACTCCATGTGATGAAGTCTTCTAGATCCTTTTATCCTTCTAGATCGTTCGTTACGTGCTGGACCTTCAATGTATCATGTGGCTGCTTGTTTAGCTGACTGTGTTGCCACCTCATTTGCCACCTGATCATCTGACATGTGATCAACTTGCTTATCACAATTCAACAACCCCCTCCCAAGATGGAGAGTAGATATCAATCAATCCCATTTTGATCATATGCGAGTAAAGGTTTGAAAAATTCAATACCTTTGTCAACATGTCAGCTAGCTGGGCTCCAATGTGAACATACTCAGTAGTTATGTTTCCATTCTGAATTTTATCTCTCACCACGTGACAATCTATTTCTATATGTTTCGTCCTTTCATGAAAAACAGGATTTGTGGCAATATATATGGCTGACTTGTTGTTACAATATAGTTTTGCTGGCTAATTAAGTTCAATCTACAGGTCTTCTAATAGATACTTCATCCATGTCACTTCACAACATGACTGCGCCATTGCCCTATACTCTACTTCTGTAGAGGACCTTGAGACCACACTTTGCTTCTTTGACTTCCATGATACAAGTGATGAACCAATAAAAACACAATAATCTGTCACAGATCTCATAGTCTCTTGACAGACAGCCCAATTTGAATCTGAATATGCCTTCAGCTGTATATTAGAAGTAGCAGGGTAGAGTAATCCCTGTCCTGGTGGCCTCTTTATGTACTTTAATACCTTGTGTGCTGCATGGAGGTGTGGCAGTCTAGGCTTATCCATGTATTGACTTAGCAGTTGCACTGAGTATGAAAGGTTTGGACTTGTTATGTTTAGGTATAATAATCGCCCTATCAATCTTCTGTAAATAGAAGGGCCAGGAAGTGGATCACCCTACTCTTTACTTAATTTGGTATTCTGATCAAGGGGTATTTTTGAAGGAGCTAATCCTATAGTGCCTAAGTCTCCCAAAATGTCAAGAGCGTACTTTCTCTGACATATGTGAATTCCCTACTTTGTCCTTGCCACTTCTATTTCCAGAAAATACTTCAATTTTCCTAAATTCTTGATCTTAAACATTGCATCAAGTGCAGCCTTAAGTTCATTGATGTTGTCCATAGAATTCCCTGCTTGGATGACATCATCAACATATACAAGGATTGCTGTAAACGAATTTCTCGTGACTTGAGTGAATAAGTTATAATCCGCCTTTGATTGGATAAAACCACGTTGAGTGATAAAGGTAGGTAACTTGGCATATCACTGCCTTGAAGCTTGCTTCAGGCCATGTAAACTCTTATGCAATTTGTAAACCTTTGATTTTTGGTTAGTTCCATATCCAGGACGCAATTGCATATACACATTCTAACTTAAATCACCATGTAAAAATGCATTGTTGATGTCCAGTTGGTATAAGAACCACCCTTTTATGGCTGCAATAGCTAGTAAACTTTGAATGGTCACCACCTTAGCCACATGAGAAAAGGTCTCATGATAATCCAAGCCCTCTTATTGCGTATAACCCTTTGCAACTAGCCTGGCTTTGTACCTTTTGATGCTCCCATCAGCTTTAAACCTGATTTTATACACCCATTTGCATCATATTGCTTCCTTATCAGGTGGTAGATCAACAATTGTCCATGTGCTATTTAACTCAAGAGCTTTAATTTCTGCCTCCATAGCTTCACACCATTCAGGGTGTTTGATGGCTTCTTGGAAATGTTTTGGTTCGACTTGAGATGTTATGGAACTGATAAAAGCTTTATGAGGAGTGGTTAGCCTTTTATAAGAGACATTATTAGTAAGAGGGTAAGCACTACCTGAAGTTACAGTTCCTTCTATCTTAGCCAGGTCCTGCAATGGGATGAATGAAGTCACTTGTTGGCATATGAAATCTTGCAAATATTAGGGGTTTCTTTTGATTCTGGTGGATTTTCTTGGCAAAGGAGAATTCACAGGTGCAGTTTGTAAGTCAGTTTGTTCTATAGTTTTTTCAGCTTGGGTTTGAATTGTTTCATAGTTCTCATTGTGATCTTCATAGCTAGAAGTTGAGATAGGCTGATCATTTGGTTCTTCAGGTTCTAGAAATATGTGATCATTTGGACTAGGATTTGGAGAATTTTGATAAGAACAAGAATCAGTAGGATACCTAATGATCTCTGCAGCTTTGACTTCTTTGAAAGGGAATATAGTCTCATGGAAGACAACATTTCTGGATACAAAGATTTTATTAGTTTGTAAATCAATGAGTTTATACCCTTTAATCCCAAAAGGATATCCAAGGAAGACACCTTTTGGCCCTAGAGTCGAATTTGTGCCTGCTTTGAGTGAGTGTTGTGGCAAAGGCAAGGCAACCAAATACCTTAAGGTGAGAGTATGCTCGTTTCTTTTGAAAAAGAATCTCAAATGGGCTTTTATGATTCAAAATAGATTAATGCGTTCTATTGATAAGATAGACTGCAGTCATGACACATTCAGTCCAATATTTTAATGGTAATCCACTTTGAAATCTCAGTGCTCTTGCAATGTTTAAAACGTGTTGGTACTTTCTCTCAACTATTGCATTATGTTGAGGGGTTTCAACACATGATCTTTGATGTATGATTTCCTTTTCGAAATAAAATTCTCTTATGTTAAATTCCCCTCCATTATCAGACCGAACCTTTATTTTGGTTTTGAATTGAGTTTCTATCATGAGGTAAAAAGCTGGTAAGCATTTGATGCTTCAGATTTAAGTTTTAGCATATATACCCAAGTGCATCTACTAAAATCATCAATTATTGTGAGAAAATAACGAGTTCCATCATAACTTATTTCATTGCAAGACCCCCAAAGATCAACGTGTATTAAATCAAAACATGCTTCTGATTTGTGTTGACTTACAGGAAATGACAAACATAACATGACATTGACCTATCTAGTTTGGAAACATCTTTGGGAAAAATAGAAGATGATGGATGCCCTAATCTGTAGTGCCAGATATCAAAAGGCTCTAAAGAGTTGGTAACAGGTGCTGCAATACGTGGAGTCTGTAATTGGTTTAAACTTTGCTGAAGTGCTATGGAAGGAATTGATGTCTTCACTAAATGATAAAGGCCTGACTTCAATTCACCCATTTCAGTCGTGGTCCAAGTCAAAAGGTCTTGTATATACCAATGATTAGAAAGGAAAACAACACAGCAATGTGATTCCAAGGTTAACTTTCTGACAGATATTAAATTAAAATCAAAAGAGGGGACACATAATACATCATGAAGAGTTAAAGTGTTTGTGATTTGGGTTGTCCCAATTTGTGTAACAGGGACAGTATTCCCATTTAGCAGAGAAACAAAGCAATTAGTTTGTGACTTAATGGAGGTAAAATGAGATGATGAACAGATCATATGATATGTTGCACCAGTATCCAGAATCCAAGGGATTTTGTCAAAACATTTAGTTGTAATAGATGACAAGCAATATGATGTACCATAGATTTTTGGAACGATACTTTCAGAGTTTGATTCAGTGTTTTAAGCCTGGTTTATTGGTGGTTTCAGAATGGCCATGAGTTGGAAATATTGCTCTTGAGTCATTGGCACATGACCAATGTTGTTTTGTTCCTGACTTAGAGGTATAACAGCAGAGACCTGATTTGTTGCTGGTTTGTACTTGTTCTTTCCATCATTTCTGAAAGTTGAAGGATATCCATGAATTTTGAAACACTTATCAACCTTGTGTCCTGGCATTTGACAGTGTGAACATATGGGCCTATTTGGGTTGTCCTTAAAGTATTCTTCCTGTTGGATGGTGGCATAGACTTCATTCAAGGTGGGAAAGGGCTTCATCAGTAAGATCTGTTCCTTAATATCTTTGTATGATTCATTTAATCCCATGAGGAACTTCATTACCCAATCTCGCTGTTGGTTGTCAATTACCATCTTCAGACCTCCACAAGTGCAATTTGGGATATTCTCATAATTCAGAAGATCATCCAGAAGAGTTTTAAACTTGGAAAAATAAGCACTCGTATCATCTTGGCTTTGAACTAGAACCATGATGGCCTGCTTAACTTCATAGACTCTAGGAGCATTCTGTTATGCAAAACGCTGTTCGAGTTCTAACTACGATTGATGTGCAGTTTTAGCATACACAGTGATGCATCTGATGTCCACTGCCATGGTGTTTTGGAGCCAAATAATGACAATATCGTTGCATCTTAGCCAATGCTCCATTAGAGGGTCATTCTGATTGGTTGGCTCACAGTGTACCATCTATGAACCCCAACTTATTCTTGATTCTGAGGGCTCATTTTATGGATCTAGCCCAGGAATGGTAATTGTTTGCTTCGAGTGTTTGAGTAATCAATGTACCCCCATTTCCATCATTGCTTCCAATGAAATAGGGGCTGCTTGGATGTGTAGTTTCGAGAATTTTGAAATCAGATCCATTCTCATGATTAATTTTTGGATTTTGATTTGCACTTGCGTATTTGATGAATCAATTTGGATTTCAACATTTTGTTCAGCCATCATTTTGGCTCTGATACCATATAAGAAAATGGAATAAAATTGAAGATAGAAATGCTGAGATGATGCACTGAAACTAGAACAATTTTGATTATAATTCTTGTAATTGATTGATTTGTTATGAATGAGTTTACAGCCATATATATACTTACAGAACCAGTGCTAAAGGGAATAATTACAAAGAATGAAATATGGTTACAAAATAACAAACTCCATGTGATGAAGTCTTCTAGATCCTTTTCTCCTTCTAGATCATTCCTTACGTGTTGGACCTTCAATGCATCATGTGGCTGCTTGTTTAGCTGAATGTGATGCCACCTCATTTGCCACCTGATCATCTGCAATGTGATTGATAAGTGTATTTTCTACACTTATATAGGACTTGAAACAATAGGATTTTACTGTTCTTTTGGCAAAATACGACCTATATTGTGTTATACTGTATCTTGTAGGTAAAACTCAATGTTTAATGAAGAATTGGAGAAAAGAATGCAAAAAAGGTAAAATTCAAAGTTTAAGGACCAACTTGCAAGTAATCAATAGTTGATGGATTTCAAGAAGATACTTTGAAGATTGCTAGGATGATAATTGGATTGAATTAAAATTTAAAAATAAATGGAATATGATCAAAATCAATTTTCAATCGCACAAAATATATTCCAGATTTTTATCCGAACATTGAGACCCATTTTTGGCACAGTAAACGTCCGAATTAAAAAACCTCTACCTCTACCAAAGTTATAGCCCTTTGAGTTATCTATCCAATGCACTTTGAATCGCATCAATCGGATATATCAGGAGAGAATGTTATGGTCAAAATACTGACTACTGTGCAGAGACAAAAAAATTCGTGCGCGAAGACAACTTTCCTTATTCGATTAGAACTATTTTGAAATCAATTTGGACGTGATTTTCAACCAATTTTCGACTCCTACAAATAGAGAACAGCAGAATACAGATGTAGGACCTCTCTAGACCTAAAAATCTCTGTATTATACATATTTTGGAGGCAAAGAACATGGCTAACAGCGTGGAATCAATGCGAATTGCATAGCATATTGAAGATTCTTCATCTGGATTCAAGATTCACGTCGAGAACGTGGAAAATTCCCAATACTTCATTATTTCTTCTTTCCGGGTGATAATTTTTCTATTGTTCCTTTGTAATTTAATTTCTACTATATGCTAAGCTAAATTCCTTGTATTGGATGGATGATGAAACTATTTAATTTTTAGTTTTTAATTCGAGACCACGTGTTTTTAGTTTAATTCCTGCATTGTGATTTC
>CAIGRB010003569.1:680-20992 GCA_903798255.1 Fraxinus quadrangulata | reverse complement strand
AAAGGGAATAATTACAAAGAATGAAATATGGTTACAAAATAACAAACTCCATGTGATGAAGTCTTCTAGATCCTTTTCTCCTTCTAGATCATTCCTTACGTGTTGGACCTTCAATGCATCATGTGGCTGCTTGTTTAGCTGAATGTGATGCCACCTCATTTGCCACCTGATCATCTGCAATGTGATTGATAAGTGTATTTTCTACACTTATATAGGACTTGAAACAATAGGATTTTACTGTTCTTTTGGCAAAATACGACCTATATTGTGTTATACTGTATCTTGTAGGTAAAACTCAATGTTTAATGAAGAATTGGAGAAAAGAATGCAAAAAAGGTAAAATTCAAAGTTTAAGGACCAACTTGCAAGTAATCAATAGTTGATGGATTTCAAGAAGACACTTTGAAGATTTCTAGGATGACAATTGGATTGAATTAGAATTCAAAAAGGAATGGAATATGATCAAAATCAAATTTCAATAGCACAAGATATATTCCAGATTTTTATCCGAAACTTGAGACCCATTTGTGGCATAGTAAACATTCGAATTGGGAAAACTTTATTTCTATCAAAGTTATAGCCTTTTGAGTTATCTATCCAATGCACTTTGAATCACATTAATCGGATATCAGGAGAGAAAATTATGACCCAAATACTGACTGTTGTGCATAGATAAAAAAATCTGCGCGTAAATGCAACTTTCGTTATTCGATTAGAACTCTTTTGGAAACCAATTTGGACGTGATTTTCAACCAATTTTCTACTCCTACAAATAGAGAACATCAGAATATAGATAAGGACCTCCTTAGACCTAAAAATCACTATATTATACATATTTTGGATGCGAAGAATATGGCTAACAACGTGAAATCAAGGCGAATTACATAGGATATTGAAGATTATTCATCCGGATTCAAGATCCACATCAAGAACGTGGAAAAATCCTTGTTCATTATTTCTTCTTTTCGGGTGATGATTTTCCATTTGTTCCTTTGTAATTTAATTTCTACTATATGCTATGCTAAATTCCTTATATTGGATGGATGATGAAACTATTTAATTTTTAGTTTTTAATTCGAGACCACCTGTTTTTAGTTTAATTCTTGGATTGTGATTTCATAAATATGCATAAATATATTGTTTTAATGTTTGCGGATCATTAGGACAATTAATTGCTTATTCGTAGTGTTGAAAAATTCACGGTAGGTAGAACACTATTTATGGAACACACGGACAATAAATATTAGGAATAATATTTATGGCGTGTGCGATCATGTTTGATAATCTTAAACATCAATGCATGTTTGTCATATGAATTCGGACTAGGAATATGATCGTCTCGTGGCAATCATAGGTTTATTATATCTTGGAAAAGAATAGTAAATAAACGTGGAATTATCGATCGTTACAATTGCATGAATTGAATTAATTATCATTGGTTAAGAATTGAAACTAAGAATTGATTAGTGGAGTCGGAAATCCAATACACTCTCCCACATTTGATTTAAAACTAATTTTTATTGCTTTCGTAGTTATAGAACGTAGTTAAATTCAAACCAATTATCTTTTGTTACACTTGCGAATTTAAATATATCGAATACACTAAAATTAAGTCTTATTCTCTGTGGGACGATAATTCACTCATCATAATTATTACTTGTACAACGAACCCGTACTCTTGCGAGATTTTCACGCAACAGTGATCAACTTGCTTGTCACAATTCAACAGTATACATATGTCAAAAAAATTTTGGGAGTTCCTTAGAGGGCAAGTTTCTTGGTGGGCAAAGCACATTACTTGGCAAGCAATTTTGCTTGATGTGCAAGAAAGAGATTTCTTACGTGCAAGTTTGCTCTTTGGTTGACAAGAAAGTCGAACCAAAATATTATACCGGACGTGTCAATTGCATTCCTCTCTGAATGGCAATAAAATTATAAGAATAGGTAGAGAAATTCTTTATTGGATAATTTGTCGACTATAATTCATGGCTCGATATAATTACACTAGGGTTAATTGTGAAAGTTATTTATAAGTACACATCTCCACGTTGAAAAATAGACTGCAGATCGATCAAAATTCTTATTGATCAAAATCTATTGTTGACTTAAGATAAATTTTTAACTGTCTTGATTGCTCATTGTAAAAATGTGGTCAATCAACAATTCTAGCTTATAAAATTAGTAGAATCATTTAAAGGTTTGTTTACAATCTTATTTTGCAGGTTTTTTCTTACTTTAACGTGCACATGTTCCCATCATCGCCAGCATAGTGTCTTTTAAGAATATTGGACGCTTAGATTAGCGATTCATCTCCCTTAATCAACTCAATTTTTTTTTAAGAATTTTGTTTTTAGAATCTCTCAGTTCACTCAACCAAGTTAGTATATGAAGTAATATGCATTCAATAATCAACATGTTAGTCACCTAATGGAGAAAATGTGAAAGTCAAAAAATTTATGCAATGAGTTTCACTTTATCATTTTTCTCCTGAATCATAAATAAAATCAAATACACTCGAACATTCTAACGCACCGATATTTTTTTCCCCTGTTATCTTTCTTACTTACATATAGAGGTTTATAGATTCGCCAATAAAACCCAAACTTTAAAAATTTGATGTGAAAAATTCTCACTTCTTAAAATCTTAAGACATATATGACAATCTGTCACAATAATTTCATTTAAATCCATAAATTTTTGTTGAATTTTAAATTTTGCAACATATGATAAGTAAATATTTAACTAGGATGTCTCAACATATTGATTAACAGAATGTTACTTTAACAAAGTGATATTGTAATATAGAATATGCTATCTGAAATATATGGTAATATGTACATTCTATTATAACAGATAATTGCAACATAAAAGTAGAAACTTATGTGTAAACCAAAATTTGTGCCAAAAATAGTACATTACAACACAAGAAACCCAAAGTATTTATAACCCAACAATAGAAATCAAATTGAAAAATTGACCATTTGTCCCTCTTCTTGGGATCCAAAAATCACGAAATTGGTACAGTAGAAATTCTTGAAGTTTCTAGATCAAAATTTCAATTTATCCTCAAGTTCTCAAACTTTGCACTTAAACCCCATATAAAATGCAGAGTAAACTACAATTTTTTTATTGGTACTAATTTCTCATTGGAATTGATATTAACAGAACACTTGCTAGTTGAGCTTGTTTGAATAAGTAGCGTAAAAGTTGAAAGTGAAAATCAGACTAGACCCCAACCAAACAAAGCAGACATAAATCCCGTTACATGCGGTGAGAGCACATGTCCTCTGGCATCATATCAAATCTAGTGTTATGTTATTGATTATCTTTAGATGTCCAAATCCATAGTATCCTTTGACCATTCTTAACTGAATTTTTAAGAATATTTAACTCTATCTCTCTCTCACTTGGTGAGTGAAAAGAAGATCTCATGTCATGTCATGTCTCTTGTTTTTATGCTTATGGACTCTACTCACTTCAGGCATTTACTTTTTTTTCAATACTTGTACAGCTAGTTTGAGAAAACAAAGCTTTGACTTTACCAATTAAGAGATTGATAATCGAAAAGAAAAAATTATATCCTAAATTTCGTGTACCATTGTCATGTCCTTAATTGTGTGTCTGTAAGGTACTTTGTCAGCTCATTATGAATTTTATAATTCTCATTATCAAAATAAATTAGTGTTGGCCAAAAACCAATACTGAATGTAAAATAAGTGAATATTATTTGCAAGTTTACTGAAGTGTGTAATTGAAAATAAAGTTGAATTTTTTAAAATAAATTATAAATTTGATCAACGGGAGGCTTAATGCACCCATTTTTTAAGACCCAAGTTGGTAAAATTTTCATAAATACAATCTTTGCCTGCGTTTCTCTCTTCAATTTGTATGATTGATTTAGAATCTAGAACATATATATTTCTCAATAAAGGATATATTATTAGAGAATTATTAATGTTGAAAAATACCTTATTTTCATATTAATAAATTGTTAAAGTTTTATCTTGATAAGAGGAAAATATCATAGTAATATAAAATTGACAATATTATGCATTTTGCTATCAAGGTAGGATATTTTACATTATTTCTTTCCTTATAATGATGAAAAATAACTTTTTTTTTCATGCAAAATGTGCACTTTTTACAGTTAGTATAAAGTTTGTCTTAATTTAAGACCACAAGTACACATCTTAAATGCCCTATATGTTCATTTAGATCCTCACTATATGTCAATATGTCATCAAATTAAACTACGAATTTACTTATGTGTTAGGTTTTAGATATTTAAAAAGTCAATGAGTAATATGCAAATAGTTGAAAATATGGTTATTAGGTTTAGGGTTCAAGACTGACAAAAGGAGGAAAAACGACGCGAATTTTCGCTAGACCGTCACCAAGGTTTGGCTCAAGCTACAAAAATAGAAATATCGTCGCTGGACTGTCGCACCTCCTTCGCTCGAGCGACATGTTGTCGTTCGATCATCGCTGAGCCCTCGCTCAAACGACGTGGTTATCAAGGAAATTTTTATTTCGAGATTTAAAGTCTTTTTACCCGGCCAATTCGTTTCCTAACCTACCTATATATACCAAAATACATATGTACGAAAAGTTACAAAGTTGAACATTGAAAGAGTTTTATTTATGAGAGAATCATTCTATTTTACCTGTCAACCTTCATCTATTTTGTTTGTTTTGGTGAGAAAAATATCATTCCTATAATATAAATATCAAACTGTCTTTTCTCTACATCTGGTCAGAGTTCTGAAAATCGAGGGAAGCTGACTGGAGTTCCAGTGTGTGAAGAACAAAGTGTTCTTCGTTAATCCACATGAGATAGACGATTTCATAAGGCTAGAAGTGCTGCAGGGTAGCAGATTTCATGGAGAGTTTTGGTAATAGCAGCTAAAGATTGGTGCAAGGGAGCACAGAATCCAGATAGAGCTGTAAGGAATGCAGTGGGGAGATCAGATATTATGAGTCGTTTAGTCTGATAGACTGTAAGTTGTTAAAATTGTTTATAATGGATTGAATGGCAAAATGGCAGGAGTTTTTTCTAGTTGGGTTTCTCCGTGATCATCCTGGTGTTGATTTATTGCTGTCGCTTTGTTTATTGATTGATCACATAAATTGCAGTATTCAAACTTGGGACTAAAATAACTTGAATGTTTAATCATCTAGAAAAGAATTAAAAAGTGATTTGTTGCTATTTAATTCGTTAGTAATTTTAAATTCCGCATTATACACCTATTCACCCCCTCTATGTGTTGTTAGGGTCGAACTATACGTTTTTCACTATGAATGCACGTAAAACATGATTCATTAATCTCATAAATGTGATAGGTGCATTAGTAAGTCCAAATGACATGACTAACCACTTATACAACCCATATTTAGTTTTAAAAGCGATTTTCCATTCATCTACTTCCATCATCCTAATCTGATGATAACCACTTTTAAGATCAATTTTACTAAATATGCTTGATTTATGTAATTCATCTAACATATAATCTAACCTATGAATATGATGAAGATACTTTACCGTTATATTGTTGATGACACTACAATCGACACACATCCTTCAGATTCCATCTTTCTTTGATACAAGAAGCACTGACACGCACATGGATCACACTATCCTTCACAGACCCTTTGTTCATCAATTTTTTCACTTACCTTTTAAATTCCTTAGTCTTCTCGAGATTACTCCGATAAGCCGGCATGTTTGGAATGACAGTTCCAGGTACGAAATCAATTTGATGTTCATCAATTTTTCTCTCTTGCTCTCTTGTTGTGGAAGATCAATCCCACTCTTTTTTTCTCTCAATCTTTTTTCTTCATCACTTTTCAATTTGATTTGATCTTCATACATTTGTTGTAGTGTCAACGGTGTAAGATTAATAGATTTTTCATTCTTAATAAAGTTGTACCTATTTTTGTACACATCATAAATCACTGCCCTATCATATTGTCATGGCCTCTCCAACAAAATATGCCGGACATTCATATGAACTACATCACACATCACTTAATTGAAAACTTTGTGAAAAATTCTCACTATCACTTAATTGTATCACTATCACCTAACCACAAGAGTTTAGTTGTCAAAAATTCTCAAAAAGTTAAACCAGGTAACTTTGCACAAGTTGTACATGATCTAAATTGGAAGGCGGCCATGGATATTGAAATTCAAGCCTTAGAGGACAATGAAACTTGGTTTTTTACAGCCTTGCCTAGAGACAAGAAACCAATTGGATGTCGTTGGTTTATAAAAAAAACACACAAGGCAAATGGGAGTATTGAAAGATATTAAGCTCCCTTAGTTGTTAAAGGATATAACCAAATAGAAGGCATGGATTACACGGAAACTTTTGCACCATAAATTGATATTCTAAGTTTTCTGCTACTATATGTAAAGCGGGTTTTAAACAATCTCTCGCGGATTATTTCCTATTCACAAAAGGTAACCAAAAGGTGTTTACTGGTCTTGTTTTATGAAGATGATATGGTTATAACAGGGAATGATGAAGAAGAAATTGCAAAGCTAAAGATTTTTTTGAGCATTCATTTCTAGATGAAAGACTTGGAAAATTTGAAATTTTTTCTAGGTATTAAAGTTGCACATTCAAGTAAAGGCGTAAGCATTTCACAAAGAAAATATGCACTAGATTTACTTGATGAAGATGGACTATTGGGCATGGTACCTGTAATCTCCAATGAAATAGAATCTTAAATTGAAGCCAATGGAAGGGAATCTATTGAAAAATCCTTCTTAATACAAAAGAATAGTGGGAAAACTTATCTATTTTGCTATCACGAGACCAGCATCCAACACTTAGTGAATTTACTTAGTCAATTCATGAATCAACCAAGGAAACCTCACTACGTGTACATAATGCAGTGTCCACGCCCTCACATGGAGGGGAACCCACTTCGAATAAAATATAATATATTCGAAGTGGGTCCTCCTCCATGTGAGATGATGAATACCGTTATGGACATCGCATTATGTACAAGTAGCATAATTCCTTTTTTCATAAATATTTTGTTAGGGTTTGAACTTTTATTTTTATTTATTTATTTTTTAAAAAAAGAAGCATTTGATTAACAAATGGTATAAACTTTTCCACATGATAAAAGAGTAAATTAAAATTAAAGTTCTTAATATTGAATATACTTTGTTAAGATATAATCCTAAATTGTTTTACATTGCAACTATTTTTCGGTATGAAATTTTCCTTATTGTGTGAATTGTAGAAATTTGTGAATCATCGACTATTTAAACATAAGTTGTGATTCACAAATTTCTTGATTCCAAGTATTCAGATTGTGATTCAATCATTAGTATCGTTACTCAAAATTTTTAGTCAAATTTATGTGATAATGATAATCCAAAATTGGCATATAAAACAATAAACGTAGCATTTATTCAGTTACGGTTTTAAATTAGCCTATCTTTTATTAATGTTGAAAAATACCTTACTTTCATATTAATAAATTCTTAAAGTTTTATCTTTATAAGAGGAAAATGTCATAGTAATATAAAATTGACAATATTATGCATTTTGCTATCAAGGTAGGATATTTTACATTATTTTTTTCCTTATAATGATGAAAAATAACTTTTTTTCATGCAAAATGTGCACTTTTTACAGTTAGTATAAAGTTTGTCTTACTTTAAGACCACAAGCACACATTTTAAATGCCCTATATGTCCATTTAGATCCTCACTATATGTCAATATGTCATCAAATTAAACTACGAATTTACTTATGTGTTAGGTTTTAGATATTTAAAAAGTCAATCAGTAATATGCAAATAGTTGAAAATAGGGTTATTAGGTTTAGGGTTCAAGACCGACAAAAGGAGGAAAAACGACGCGAATTTTCGCTAGACCGTCACCAAGGTTTGGCTCGAGCTACAAAAATAGAAATATCGTCGTTGGACTGTCGCACCTCCTTCACTCGAGCGACATGTTGTTGTTCGATTGTCGCTGAGCCCTCGCTCAAGCGACGTGGTTATCAAGGAAATTTTTATTTCGCGATTTAAAGTCTTTTTACCCGGCTAATTCGTTTCCTAACCTAGCTATATATACCAAAACACATATGTACGAAAAGTTACAAAGTTGAACATTGAAAGAGTTTCATCTGTGAGAGATTCATTCTATTTTACCTGTCAACCTTCATCTATTTTGTTTATTTTGGTGAGAAAAACACCATTCCTATAATACAAATATCAAACTGTCTTTTCTCTACATCTGGTCAAAGTTCTGAAAATCGAGGAAAGTTGACTGGAGTTCCAGTCTGTGAAGAACAAGGTGTTCTTCGTTAATCCACGTGAGATAGACGATTTTATAAGGCTGGAAGTGCTGCAGGGTAGCAGATTCCATGGAGAGTTTTGATAATAGCAGCTAAGGATTGGTGCAGGGGAGTGCAGGATCCAGATAGAGTTGTAAGGAGTGCAGTCGGGAGATCAGATATTAGGAGTCGTTTAGTCTGATAGACTGTAAGTTGTTAAAATCGTTTATAATGGATTGACCGACAAAATGGCCGAAATTTTTTCTAGTTGGGTTTCTCCGTGATCATCCTGGTGTTGATTTACTGCTTTCGCTTTGTTTATTGATTGATCACATAAATTGCGATATTCAAACTTAGGACTAAAATAACTAGCATGTTTAATCATCTAAAAAAGAAATAAAAAGTAACTTGTTGCTATTTAATCCATTAGTATTTTTAAATTCCGCATATTACACATATTCACCCCCCTTTACTAATATGATTTGAATGTTTAATCATCTAGATAAGAATTAAAAGTGACTTGTTGCTGTTTAATTCGTTATAATTTTTAAATTCCGCATATTACACCTATTCACCCCCTCTAGGTGTTGTTAGGGTCGAACTATGCGTTTTTCACTATGAATGCACGTAAAACATCATTCATTAATCTCATAAATGTGATAGGTGCATTAGTAAGTCCCAATGACATGACTAACCACTTATACAACCCATATTTAGTTTTAAAAGCGATTTTCCATTCATCTTAATCTGATGATAACCACTTTTAAGATCAATTTTACTAAATATGCTTGATTTATGTAATTCATCTAACATATAATAATCTATGAATATGATGAAGATACTTTACCGTTATATTGTTGATGACACTACAATCGACACACATCCTCCAGATTCCATCTTTTTTTGATACAAGAAGCACTGACACGCACATGGATCACACTATCCTTCACATACCCTTTATTCATCAATTTTTTCACTTACATTTTAAGTTCCTTAGTTTTCTCGAGATTACTCCGATAAGCCGGCATGTTTGGAATGACAGTTCCAGGTACGAAATCAATTTGATGTTCATCAATTTTTCTATCTTGTTCTCTTGTTGTGGAAGATCAATCTCAACGTTCGAAAAGCTCGACCCAATAAATTATTGAATTAAAGAATCAAAACAATCACTAACAATAACTTGACCCATAAACACAAAACTTATGAACCTTACTTAAATTGTAAAACACCACAATAATTTAATTCTTGATAAGTTTATAATTAATTCAATGAAGAACGAAAAAGAAACAATATGTCTTGCAAAGATATCTCTCAAATTGTGTGTTTTACAATATATGGAATGTGTTCTATTGATATGGAATCCATAAAATCTAGTTAAAAACGAAATTAAACCTAAAAGATATCAAAAAGATAACATAAAAGAGTTTTAACAAAAACAGAAGTCTAAAAAATTTTGGAAATAATCCGTCCAAAAATTATACTATGCGGCCGCATAGTGAATCTACATGCGGTCGCATAGGCCAATTCAACTGCCGCATAGTGAAACTACATGTAGTCGCATAGATTTGCCACTCGGTTTCCTCACATGTTGCTTACACCAAGTTGATTCACTTCATTTTATCTCTTATGCCCAACATGAAATTTGTTAATTTGTTTGTCGTGATTAATGTTTCGTCCATTGTGACTTGAACAAATAGTCTCATTGCTTCTTTGACCCATTTGCTCGCTCGCGATCTAGTCATAGGTCATTCTTTAACGATCAATGAATCATTTTTCGAACATGTCCTCGTATCATGGATCACATTAGCAAATTCACAAAAACATTGAATTGTTCTATCACATTTTAGCCTAATTTCTGTGTGATTCAGGACTTGGAAACGAGGAAGATGATTGGATTAGCTAAAATGAATGAAGGCTTGTACTATCTTCCAAGCTAAATTCATGATGATAAATCAAAAATCCTCACCAACAACACTTCAGTCACATCAAATACTTAGCATCAAAGGCTTGGACACCCTTCTAAACTACATATGAAGTATCTTAATTTTCAATTCCATAAATTTTTCATGACTTTAATAATGTTTGTGAAATCTGTCCTTTGGCAAAAAAAACTAGGTTACCTTTCAGTTTGAGTTCTATTTAAACCAATAAAATTTTAAAATGATTCATTGTGATATATGAGGTGCATTCAGAGTTTCTTCGATTACAGGAGCCTTTTATTTTTTAACCATTATGGATAACTATTCAAGATCTACTTGGATATACCTCTTGAAATAGAAATTTGAAACACAAATAATTTTGAAATCGCTTTTTGCCTACTTTAAAACTCAACATCATAGTCAGGTCCAAAATTTGAGAGTAAAAAACGGTCGAGAATTTTCTTCCCTGTTATAATTTTTTAATAATGAAGGGGTAGTTTTTGAACATACTTAAAATGGGACTCCACAAAAAAATGGGATAGTGGAGAGAAAACATAGGCATATTCTCAATGTGGCAATAGATCTGACAGGGTTCGAAGACCTTCATTTTGGCTAAGAGACTTCACATGTTCATATGGTCTCAGCAATCAATCCAAACCACAATTCCTCCCTCGTAGCTAAGACACACAAAGGAACCAGGTATCCCATTTATCACTATGTCTCATATTCTAACGTATCACCTAACCATAAGAGTTTAGTTGTCAAAAATTCTCAAAAAGTTAAACCAGGTAACTTTGCTCAAGTTGTACATGATCTAAATTGGAAGGCGGCCATGGATATTGAAATTCAAGCCTTGGAGGACAATGAAACTTGGTTTTTTACAGCCTTGCCTAGAGACAAAAAACCAATTGGATGTCGTTGGGTTTATAAAAAAAAAACACACAAGGCAAATGGGAGTATCGAAAGATATTAAGCTCCCTTAGTTGTTAAAGGATATAACCAAATAGAAGGCATGGATTACACGGAAACTTTTGCACCAGTTGCAAAACTCACAATAGTACGATATTTATTAGCCATAGCTGCAGCCCGTAAATGGCCTTTACATCAAATGAATGTCCAAACATTATTTTTCTCTGTTATTCATAATTTTTTCATGGGTGATGCTACATGTATATAATGCGGTATCCATAATGGTGTCCACGCCATCACATGGAGGGAAACCCACATCGAATAAAATATAATATATTTGAAGTAGGTCCTCCTCCATGTGAGATGGTGGATACCGTTATGGACACCGCATTATGTACAAGTAGCATATTCATTTTTTCATAAATATTTCATTAGGGTTTGAATTTTTATTTTTATTTAGTTTTTTTTTTTAAAAAAAAGAAGCATTTGATTAACAAATGGTATAAACTTTTCCACATGATAAAAGAGTAAATTAAAATTAAAGTTCTTAATATTGAATATACTTTGTTAAGATATAATCCTAAATTGTTTTACACTGCAACTATCTTTCGGCATGAAATTTTCCTTATCGTGTGAATTGTAGAAATTCGTGAATCATCGACTATTTAAACATAAGTTGTGATTCACAAATTTCTTGATTCCAAGTATTCAGATTGTGATTCAATCATTAGTATCGTTACTCAAATTTTTTAGTCAAATTTATGTGATAATGATAATCCAAAATTGGCATATAAAACAATAAACGTAGCATTTATTCAATTACGGTTTTAAATTAGCCTATCTGTTTTCATCTGGCCTTTCAACTGTGTTGTTTTTTTTTTTGACTTCTTGACTCTATTATGGGGTGTGTGAGCCCTTTCGTCCAGTCAAGTGGTCCCGATTATGTTCCAGAAATATATTGTGGGCCGAACCTGTTTATTTTCTATCTCCAATCTTCTTCTTACATCAGTTGGAATAATTTCTTTTAATATATTTACTTTTTGTAGAAGAATTTTATGAGGAAATTATTTTGAGCCAGCTTTCTTTATTAACTCTTTTAACTACACAAATCGACTCCAAAAAATCATTCGAAGAATTCCAAAAGTAACTTCTTACCTGTATGTGTTACCAAAACGCCGATAACTGTATGGTCATTAACAAAAAATAAAAATAAAAAATTTGATGAGAAAATTAGGGGAATATATTCAATTGGGATTTTAAAAGACATTATGGATATTTAAAAAATTTAGGAAAAAATTATAAAATTATATCTTAGTTAAATTGTCTTTTGCAAAAAATTTTTATTTTTTAATTTTTTTTGTGGTATATCAGCTTCCCATAGAAGTAAAATTTAGAGCTTCTAAATTACAGGTTCTCTAAAATGGACTAAACAAGTTTTTTTTTTTTTTTTTTTTTTATTTCAATGAACACTTCTTTAACTGCAACCAGACGATTATATTTGTACGTAGAAGTGATTTTATTTATTTGAGTAATGGTGACTACACCATGTTGATATAATCGCAACATGAATGGACAATTCTACTTCAAAAAGCCGCAAAACGCGGTCGTCTTCTATTGAAAATGTACAATTTACTCTCCCTCAATATTTTTGTTCGTGCAACTCATTTATTCACTTCTCTTAACGAGACATTCAATTTTCAAAATAAAAAGTTTGTGGACGATCTTTTTTTCGACGTAACAATTAAAATTGAAGTGAAATTTCTAGTTTGGCTTCTTGCTTGTCTGACATTTGAGGGGCAGTCCGTGCTCTGTCGAGAGGCGGCCCAGAAATTAAAAAGTTAAGTGGTTCTTCTAATTCTATTGTACTTGCTTTGGTCGAAATAAATGACTAAACCTTTTTTTAAAAATCTGTCAATAAATTAGGATAAGTTCCACTTAGTATATATGAAAACCCAATATCTCATTCTGAAATCTAAACAAATTCCATGTCTTCACTAGCAGTACTCTTGGTATCCAACAACAAAAATAGGTTGTGTACATCTCTAGCTACTTGCTTAATCATCACAATTTTTAATTACTTCAAATTGAGAGTGCTTGTAGAGCACCACATACTGATTGTTAAACAATAATAACTTTTATAGATTTTCTGTAAACTTAGCCTTGTTTGGTAGGCATTTTTGTGGAAAGAATGCATTTTTTTGGTTGATATAACGTGAAATATGTGGTTGACAAAAGAAGAAAAAATTATTGATGTGATAAAAAATATTATTTTATTGAAAAATGTGATTAAAAATGAGTAGAAGAATAAGAATGAAAAATATAGCCCTCGTTTGAGCCCCATTAAATTCTATTTCATTCTATTAATTTTTTCTCTCTCTTCATCTCAATCACACATTTATCAAATAAAATAATATTACACAAAAATCTAAAACTTTTCCACTACACATTCTCCCATCAATCATTATTATACAAATTTTCAACCCCGAAAAATGTGGGGCTTAATAGAAATTTGATTAAAATGACTAAAACTATTGATATATTCATTAAGATTAGCAGTGTAAAATGATTGGTTTTCCAAATAATTAGTTGTCACTCTTTAACATATGTATACTACAATGCTAATCATAACATTAATTAAAAACGATATTATAAAAAAAAAATTTACAGCCTATATGCCAAATTAGGGGATGAATATATACACATTCAACCCCCTCGCCAGTTACTGGCAGTTATTTTTAAGCATAAATTATCAGCATGCATAAAACTCCACCAGCTCATCCAAGGACTCAGGCTGAGGATCAGCATTTTCCAGCATCCAAAGGAGGTGCTCGAAAAGCACCACCTCGCAGCCAATAGTGGTCGACTCTTCTTCGCCATCGCCAGACCGCTCCACGAGCTCTCGAAAAAGTGGATTGTCCATCACGTCGGCGGCGATGAAGTAGAGCCGTCGTGACTTGCCGACATAGATGGGGTGCAGGTACTTGGCTGCGCTGTTGTTGTCAAATGAGCCATCATCTGATGAGTTATTGGCGACTACAGTGCCTACAGAGGTGCCGTTGAGGCGGCCGAGCTTGAAAGATTGCATCTTTTTGAGAACAGACTTGAGTTTGGTGAGCTTGCCTCCTTTAGCCATTATTTTTTTAAGGAATTTTTGGAGGAATGTAAATTGGGTGTAGAAAATGAGAGGAATTCTGGGGGGTTTTATGGGGTTTGAGAAGGTTCGTTATTTAAAGGGCAGGCAGGTGGGGTGGGGTAAGATGGCGTGCAAGCTTTGACAGAGAAATTAATGAAATAATTTTGCAAGAAATGAATAAAACATGTGGGGTCAGCCTATTTACTGTAAAGAGGATTGCAACAGGAACCAAGATAGGTTGATACCCTCCTCCCTGACAGCCCCTCACAATACAAGGGAAGGGAAGAAAATTTTGCCTTCTTAAATTTATATGGTCCCGCGTGAATTCCATCACAAGTGAGAGAATCTCAAAATGCATGTCAAATTTTTCCTGCAAACTAATTTAACCGTTGTAACAGTGTAGTTGTAGGTTTGGTCTGGTGTGGGCAAAACCATGTGGCTTTCAGCTATTTGAATTCAACTCTATTTGCCAAATTGCCCTTGGGCTTTTTCCGAGCAAGTTGAGAATTTAACTATCTTCACTTTTTTTTTTTTTTAAATCACCTCAGGAATATATGCTTTTGTCAGCAAATATAAATACGTCTTTTCAAAGGTGATACAACTAATAATATGTTTGAATTAACATTTTCTCATTTACTAACAAGAACTGATGTGCTGGATAAAAAAATGAATGAAACGATAGTTGAATGGGGGGACAACATACATCATCTCTTTCCCATGAGAGAACTTTTTTTTTCTTGGTTTGTTGGTTGTACAATATTCGTATACTCTTTCACATGTATTATGTACATTTATTGTATTCAAAAGTTACATATAAGTGTCCAATCTCCAAATATATAAGTTCATCATTTACTTTATGTATAATCGATGTGGAATTTTGATTGCACTTTCCCAACAATACATTTTTTTAATGAAATACCAGATCATCTAGGCCCTCCTAAACTTAAAGTCTATCCATCTCTTCCTCAAATTAAAAGAATTACATGCTCTATATATAGACACTATCTTACATGAGCACGACGCTTTAAGAGTCAATTAGAAGTTTCTCAGAATCCGTAATATGGGACCCAATCTAACTCTAATGCCACTTCTAGAGAATCGAGGTTACATTCAAAAAGGTTAATCTTCTAGGTCAAATTATCTTATATGTTCATCATCGTCTATGTCCAATAGACGCGAGACTTTATTCACAATTCTCAACACTTTTGTATGTCGAGAACTAACGAAGCACAATGAATACAAGATACAAATTTTCCTAAGCTACTATCGAACATAATTATAATAATTAAAAAGAAAAGCATGAAATTTGTTCAACACCGTCCAATTTTTCCAAGTCTATATTATATATTAATTCACTGGTCTATTTCTATGCATTTCGGTTACTAATTAAATGAAGTAGAGGACAAAATATAGGACAAGAAGATGGAAAATCCTTAGCAATAATTGCTCCTAACATGCCACGTCCACGTTTATACGTGATTACACTACTTACTAATACGAACAAGACTAAGTCTTTCAAATAAAGTGATTATTTAAAAATCATTTTTTTGCTTGCCAATCATTTTCAATCACATATTTTACTATTAAAAATATTATTCACATTTCTCCATAAATTTTCCTACTTTTTAACCACACAATTTGGAAAAAAAAAAAAAAAAAACTTTCCAAATCATCAATTTTGCACCAGCACTATATTAGAATTTTTTTTTTTATTGAAGTTTAATAGTAATTAATTCATTGATTAGGTGACGTGTGAAATATTCAATATATATTTGGTTTATGAAAGCGATAGGCATGTGCAATTTAAAATTTTCAATTCTCATTTAATTATTTGAACTGAATTTTTAGCATATTTTAATAAGATATTAGCTACTTCTTAATTAAGTATTTAATTATTTTCTCATAAAGGTCTACCAACGGTAACTACCGAACCCAATTTTTTCCCTCTTATTTTGATTCTCCATGATAGAAAAACATTAAAAGAACAAAATTACACACCTTAGAGTCGCATTGAGTAGTATTAAAATTGCTTGGCAAAGATAATTTCTCAATCGAATGAAATTTGAATTTGTACGAGACTCATTTAAATAAACATGTCTATAAAGATTTTGGCTATGTGCGCTTGTTATCTTTTTTCACTATGAGCTCAAACGATAAAAGTCAAAGAGTATCATTTTAAGATAACTAGTACCACGTGATCATATTATTATCAAAGAGGGATTCGTGATGAGTTGATGGTTTTACATAATTGTAAACAATTGTTTTGAATATTGTTTCAAAATAGTTACTAGCACTTATTTGTTTCATTTTGTGACGTCTCTTTATGTTATTAACACCAAAGAGTTTTAAATGTTTTACTCAACATTCAATAGACAAAGAACACTATACTAATTTGGTGAAACAGTAAATTTTCAGAAGTGGGGACAAAATTATGAATTCTAAAATTCAACGAACATGATTGTTGACATCTCTTAATTCTCGTGTCTCACACACATGATCAAAGATGATTGCAAATACCTACAATATGATCAAAAATGATTACAGACAAATAAACAATTTCACCAAAATAAAAACAAATTTAACTCAAACAGATAAATATATAATGAGCAAGAGAAACAACTGAATATGTTTTTGAGTGTAAACAATTGCATTCTTTTTAAACGAATTATAAGAGTTGCTTATTTATAGAGATCTGACTGACATGGTAGTCATTGGATTAGAACCACGTGATCTCATCTCTCAGGCTGAAGCCTCATTTCACTTTATCTACTATGCATTTAATACATTGACAATAAGTCAGCCTCCCTACTCTTTAGGCTGACAATCCTGATATTCATTAACATAAATATTACATCAATCATTTCTAGAGATTGTCTGGAATCTTTTAAAAGACAGCAAGTGCTTCAGTCTAAAAGAGATGTTCGAATGGGGAGGGTGCTTCCGCCAGGAGAGCTTCGGATTAAGACAAAGCTTCGGCTACATAAGAGCCTCGAAACCATGTAGATCAACTTCTTCTTTAACTTTTTTACTTTGACCAATTGGGATTTTGTTGACTTTGTCAAATTTGAGTCAATATCTCCACGTGGACTACAGTGTGGCCTCCACTAGGAACTTCGATGGCAAGGCGTAACAATAGTCCTCCAAGCCTATGCATGATTATTTATGTAATGCATAAACGTACTTTCTCTTTCTTTCAAAATTTGATTGATCATGCGAGGTAGAATTACAAGGTGCAAGTGGTTTGTCCCGTTTAATTTATTTCTTCATGTTGATAAATATATGCTAATGAAAGTTATGTTATATTATGTTATGATATGTATGTTATGGTTATCTGGTATCAAAGATATGATATTTATTAAACATTTACCGATTTCCAAGATATGATATGACGGTATGATTTTTTTGATGCACGATTTAATATTTTTATTCGGGATTGCACAAAATATTCGTGTTTTACTGAGTATTTTCATATACTCACCATTTTCCCTACTTCTTACATATTAGAACGGGTTGTTGGATAATGGGCGATGAGATGAAGTCATTGTATTTGAATTCATTGGATTTAATAAATTAAATCCAGTGTAACGTGACTAGAAATTTAATTTTCAGTATTTGTTTTAGTTTTATTATTATGTGGATTTGTTATTTAGAGTTTGGAACATGTTTTATTTGTTTATGTTTTTTCCATATGTTTATTAAATATGGGTGGTACCACAAACATATTATGATATTTGAAATATTTATTTAATTACGAAATGAATAAGATGTGACGTAAAAAAGTTCTTGATTTTTTAATATAGAATTATTCTATATAATATCGCTCTCTTAAGCCTAGGAATTGAATAACTCAAATGAGGGTGAATAAATACTATAAAAGGTTTACTATATGCTTTTTTTTACTAAAGATCAATTAATATTTAGGTGAGAGGGTTAAAATTTGGCTCAAGAAATGGTATCAGAATTAATACCATGGACTCAAGCCACGAGAACGGCATATTGACGGAAGAATTGGTGGAAGCAACAATGTTGGCCTAGGGACTGAAAGAGTGTCAGTCAAATGTCATAAAAGGTTAGTCTTTCCTCATTGGAAACCAATTAATTTTCTAATGAAATAGTTAAAGCCTGATCCAACAATCCTTACTCTGAGGATTGATGGGCTACAGTGAACGAAATCCATGCTAATAGAAGATATAATATTGTCTAGATTATAATTATCACATCACAAATAATGATATTTTCTTAAACAATCAAAACATATATTATTGATAATGATAGTAAGCTCAATTAATTAGTCATTTAACTACTAACTGCGTGAAATTCTTCAAGATTCCTTTTAATTAATCAATAATTAGGTTATGTCAGTATTTTTGAAATTTATATATATTTTTTGGATTGTAATGAGATATGATTCTATAGTGGGAGGCTGGGAGCAGCACAATCTAATAATGGCAGGATTTGCTGCTGAGAGGAAATAAACACCACCCTTTGTGCTTTAGTTGATATTCATTTATTTTTTCTCTCCCTATTTCTTGGCATTAATAAGCACTGTCCTTAGGCTCCTAGACATGAGATTTGGAAATTTGGATTAAAATCTATGTATTAAGATTCGGTCATGTGCTTTGGGTCATTAAGTCCATGCATCCCATGATCAGACACAGTTGCCTGGTTAGAATTTGACCCTCTTCTAAATTATTTTAGTTGTAATTGATATATTAATGACAGATTTTATTAGTTGATTGATTGCACTGATCAAATTTGTCAGGCATATATTCTTTAACTTTGTCTAGTTCAATTCAATTCAACGTAATAATATCTTCTCAAGGTTCTTTTACTATGAACCAAAAGAGAAAATTACAAGTGCAGTTTCTAAATTTGCACAATCCCCTTTTATGTATGGTTACTTGATACTATGATTCCGTATCATGAACTTTGTATTGTGCATTCTAGAAATTCTTGTGAGGACGAAGCATTGAATTGTCACATGCTTACTTGTGTGGGCCTGTTATCCAAGAACTTGTATCATTTGATCATTGATGCCATGCGAAATTGCTAGAAACATGTGGAATGTATTGCTTACCCAATAATGATAGTTTCGTAAAGGTACTGGTCTAACCAACTTTGAGTACTTGCTAGTGTAGCACTAACTTTTCACTATATCTCTTGATAGCCAAACTATTTGACACAAATAGTTTGTGGGAGAAAATTGAGTTATTCAGATCCTCGAAAAAAATTTACCAGTTGAAAGAAAATGGTCCTTTGTGAAGATAATCTTTCCTCTACATAGTGTAATGCTAAGTTTATGGTGAAAGTGAAATATAATTAATAACAAATAAACTATATATAAAAGATTAAGAGTGTAATAATTAATATTAATATCAGATAATAATAAATGAAGCTAGTTGATATTATCTAAAAGTCTAGATGGTTTTCTTACTTACTTTAGAAAAGTGTGTTCTATGCATATTGTAACTCTCAATGCAATCATCCATCTATGAGTCTTTGTTATAATGAAATTTGAATTTTGACTCTATTACTTTTTTTCTATTATTCTTTCTTTTCCTCTTAATTTTATAACACACCATCATCACGAAATTGATCCTCCTGTTCTATTCAAAACAAAAAATGAATAATATGTTAATACTTCCAAAAAAAATTATGCTTTTATTTATATTTAATTATAATATTGCTCCTGATGAAGCAAAGGCATACATATGAATATTATGGTGTTGCTTTTCAAGTGGCACGGTTCACTTGAACAGTTGATAGTGAAAATTAAAAAAAATTATATATGAGAATGTGATATTAATTTTAATTATTATGTGTAATAAATGTCTGTGATTAGCCTTAACCCTGTGTAATATTTGTTAATAATTAATTATTTTCCTAAGAGATGTAAATTTAAAAATGATGTAATTTTTTTTTTTTAAAAGTTCTTAATATATAAGAATGCAAATGATCCTTGGCAAATGATGTAAAGTATGTTGTTGCATTTCAAGAAGGCACAATTTTATACTTATATTCTATAAGAATTTTTGTATAGTTCCTGAAGAAGTAGAA
>CAIGRB010003556.1:54140-64676 GCA_903798255.1 Fraxinus quadrangulata | reverse complement strand
ATATATATAATAGTGTGGACGATTGTGAACTTTATTATCTACTCTTCTGAACTATAAGGAAGACTAGTTAGTCAGTTCTTAGGGGAGTAAAACCACTGCTGCACCTGTCAAAGCGACGCTGGCCACTGCACCTTGCAGCGATGATGAGCGTCGCTACAACAGCAAAGATAGTCGCTGCTGCTTTCGCCCCATGGCAGTGCACTAAGCTACTTGCGCGGTGCGGCGGCCATTGACTCCATTCGCCACCACCGCCTTGATGTTCTGATTCTTTTTTTTTTTTTGGTGCTAGAAACAAAAAATCAACAATCAACGTTTAATTGTTCAAACATGCAAAACAGTTTCTAACAAACACAAAGTATGCTTTGATACCACCATTGGAAATTTAGTTAACATATACATCATATTAGCCCAAGAATAACTAACCAAGAGGGGGGTGAATTGATTTTTAAATTTTTTTCGAAGAATTAATCTAAATTCAAGCAAGTAAAGACTAAATAAATTAATTCAAATAGTAAGCATAAATATGAAAACGATAAGTAAAAGGGAGAGATGTTGCAAACGATATAATATGGAGGTTCGATCCAATGTAATGATCTACATCCCCGATTACCAATATCTCTGGCACGAGCAATGCCTTTTTCACTATATTGATTGACCTATGGTGCAATCCAACCGTTTACAACGCTTTCGGTGACTTACAATCAAGGAGCACCGATTCTTTTACAACATTGAGTTTTACGGGATCTCAACATAACCCACACTATTGATCTTTAAGGGATTTCAACACGATCCACACTTAATCAAAGTAATTTTACAATGTAATTCCTCTCTTGATAAATAATATGAATAAGTTAAGTACTAAGAGAGGAATAAGCTAACACTTTAATGAATAGCAATAAATGAAAGTTCAAGTGTTAGTTGTGAAAATTTTGATAAATATGATGATTTCAAAATTAAATTCAATCAATCAAAGTTTTAGAGAAATGGAAGAATTGATGCAATGTAATTCAACAATTTTCTTCAAAATATATCTCTCTTCTATTAATGATAGAAATAAGTAAGTATAAGAAGAGATGAAGAACTTTGATGAAAATGATAATTAAAAGAGTTTAAATCAATCAAAGTTTTGATATAAAGAAATCAATGAAATAAATGCAAAGTGAAAGCTTAAGTAATTCTAAGAAAATATCTCACCTTTACTCCTCAGAATCTTGTTTGAATGGAAGAATGAAGTGGTATTTATAGGAGCAAAACTGTCAAAAACGCTGCCAAACTGGACGACCCGTACCGGACGTCCGGTACCTACCGGACGGCCAACTAGCCGTTTTGAGTCAGAAATCATAACGGTCTAAAATTCGACCGTTGGGCAAAATTGCCATTCCGGACGTCCGGTAACGTCTGGTACGGCTCGGTACGACAGTGTAACGCCGAAACATCCTCGTTTTAATTTTTAACAAATGTAAGTACTCGATGGACGTTTTGAAAATATTTTTCAAGGTAAGTGATATTTTTCAAATATGAGTTTTGAGATTTTTACCTTTTGAAAAATAATTTTTATGCAAACATTTTTGTATCATGATTTTTAGTGCATAAAAACAATATTGAGTTTTTCATGATTCATTGCTAATGATTAAAGTTTTTTACCTTTACATATGAATAAAAAACATCTAAGTCTAATATCTTCGATGTTTGACCGTTGAATAGCTCGTCTGATTGATTTTGTGTGAATGCTCGACTTCTATCTCGATTTTCGTTGAACATTAATTGCGAATATTTTGATAGCGATCTCTATATCTTCAATTGATTAACTTAGCTACAACGACTCGAATTCAATTGTTAGATATAAAAGCAATATATTTGTTATAATCAAAACATGAAGTCAACCATAGGTCAACACATCAAAAAATAAATTATTTTTCAATTCTCACTACGAATCTGCTTTGTGTTTAGATTGAAACTGTGTTTAAAATATTACTTTTGATAAATTTTGCAAACTCCTTTACTGATTCTTGAACAATACATATCACGAACTGCAACTCATAGTTGTCCAATTGTCTAGCTTCCAATGAAAATCCACACATGGAATAAGAACGAGAGAATTAAGGTTTTCTTCTCTTTTCTTGTGCTAGCCTAATTAAAATTGATAAATTAAAATATCATTTTTAATTTATCATCAATTCAAATTCGTCGTCCCAAATTGACATCTAATAATGTATCAGGACAATATATGTGACGAAAAAGTATTATACCTTATGTCCAATCAACTTTGGATATAAACACTTTTAATATATAATTGATGTATATTTATAGCAAGATCTATTATTTAATTGAATTAAAGTTCTAATAAATTAAATAATAGAATTTGTAGATTCAAGTCTTTGTAATTTGTTAATCATAAGGAGTTGTGATTATGTGATGCACATTACATATAACTGAATCTTAAATCGTCCGTGGTCGTATGTAATAAGGAGATATAGATATCGTTATTGTGGATAGACCATCACGTGTGGTATTTCTTACTTGTCAAGTAAATAGTTGATCTCACAAATTAAAGTGTGGTGACACTTAAATGAACACATTGATGTTTTGTTATGAAACAAAATATTGGAGACCCGATGAAAAAATTCTACATGGATAACTATGTGAGTGTCAGTGATTAATCTATAACGTTCCGTAGTGAAATTAATTATTTGACTTGAGATCATCATAGTGCCTTATATGATGGCAGTCATACTTTGGTGATATTGAATATTACTCTGCATGGCCATGTAGATTAGGATTTTAAGTACTATCTTAGATTGAGATTTTTACTATGATGGTTTGAATTTTCCTTATAGAATAGGATTTTATCTTTAGGTCTTTACTTTTTACATTTTATTTTTTTGAAAGAAAGATGTTATTCATTCAAGAAATTTCATGAGATACACAATCGACAATGACACTTAGGGTCTCCCAAGCCACACAATATCAAAAAGCGGTGAAAAAGCATTTCATGCCAAAAAAAAAAGTCCAGGCTTGCCCTCAACTCAGTATAAATTTTTCCCCTGGCACTGTCCCTGTCATCCTAACGAAGAGCAAATTAAAGATGAAAATGAGCATTATACAGTAGATATTAGATCAAGAATAGCCCCTTCAATTGCATGGATAGATGGATTATTTACGTCCTGGATTCAATTGTTTCTATAGGATGAACATGGACTTTCCCAAATAGCCAAGCATTCTGCAATATATGGCTCAATATTTTGAACCAATCTCTTGCACGAGGCAGCAACTACACACCTCGTGGTGCTGCAAATGGGTCCTAAACCAATTCTATTTTCGTGGCTCTGAATAGCGACATCCGCATCAAGTTTTAATTTCCCACAGTTGATTTTCCCATCCTTCACAAACTGTATATTGTGAAGTAAACATCATCTGGAACTCATGCATCTATGCAAGTCCTCACGCAATCTGTCTAGATCGACTCGGTTGGTTACCAGACAATCTTCCTTCTAGCAATTCCATGTGACCACTATTAGCGTTAGAATTCTAACAAGCATTATGTATGTGAATATCACTTGTTAGGAATAGAAGAAATGAGATTATGTGATGCAATATGAACTAGCAATCACAACACAAGAACAATTGACAGAGGAATGAAGAATTTATTAATATGGAGAAAGAATATAAAATATTGTGTTCCTAACTTGATTCTAACTCATACAAAGTCATATGAAAGCCAAGAATCACATGGACTATATAGGATCTAAAAGAATATATTATGGTTGAAAAGAGGATCAAAAACTGCGTAAGAAGGAAACACATTTTCCCTAGATATATACGATGCAAGAGCGGCAGCCTCGTGCCAAGCAAGCAGCGTGCGACGTTCGAGAATTATGCGGGCGATACGCGAGCGACAAAGGTGACGCTTCCAATGGCATCCAAACGCTGAGTTTTAATCCAAATTGATTCCAAACATCCAAATTCTGTCCCAAAACTTCTCATACTTGTTTGACACCTCTTTCAGCCAATCCAAGAACATCCAACGAAATTTGGATCATAAAATAACAATTAGCAATTTCATATCGGATGGGGTCAGCTTCTATTGCATGCATAAAAGAATTCCACCAAATACTAATGCTAATCATAGTTGGATTATCCATATCAATGTTAAAGCTACTCTCCTCCTATACAAGTCTCACCACCGGGCAACTAAAGATGGCATGAGAAATATCTTATCCAACTCTGAGCACCTGTTGCATTCTAGCTCAATCTCCATTCCCAGTCTACAAAAGGCAAGCTTCGAAAGGTAGAATGTTAAGAAACACCTCCACACAAAAATCTTAATCTTCAGCTAATTATCACACCTGGAGAATTGTCCTATCAACATTATATCACACTTGGAGAACTGTCCTATCTGACCAACTCTGAGCACTGGAATAATCTGGTAAATTATTAGGATACAATGCGAAGATTACATAAGAGAACCGTCTTTAGCAAGGACATGCTGGTGAAATGAAGAAGTATATCGTCGATCCTTTGTGATTGTAATAAGAGATTGGTATATTTTCTCCCTTTTGATGTATACATTCAATTTTTGTATTTTAAAGTTCATTTATAGTTTAACTGATTATGATTGATGTGTTGCATATATACAGGAGAAGGATATGTAGGGGCGGAGCCGGACTATGATCCAGTGGGGATGAAGATTGCTTTCAATCACCTGCATATCTATCTTCTCTTTTGACATCACTCATTAAAGCCATAAACATAGGCTGAACCAAAAAAATCCAAATACCACTTCTTCTACGTCTTCACCTCCCATCATTTCTCTCTCATCCTCAATCAAACACAGAATCAAAGCCCACTCCTATCTTGTTAGCTAAACCCACCCCAATTTGTCTTCAATCAATAAATAAATAACTCGACACAAATGTGCAACATTTATTCATGTTTTACATAAATCTACTACACATAAAAAAGACATATTAATTGAGAGGGGCATACAAAATAAAATTGAAGAAGAAATCTTATTTTGAGAAAACCCAAGGTTCATGATCGACACAGAGAGATTGAGAGAGACAGATTTTTTTTTTTTTAAAGATGCAGTTGCACTCGCATAGAGACTTAGCCCCTGTTTGACAGATTTTTATTTTTTATTTTTTGGAAAAAATAAGTTTCTAGTAAATTTTTGGAGAATATGTGATTAAAAAAGTAGGAAAAAATTTTGAGTTTACGTGAAATATATTTTATAGTGATAATGTGTGGTTAAAAATAAGTATGAAAAAAAAGAGTTTTGAATGATTGTAAAACATGGGCTTCGAATACGGAGCAATGGGGAAGATTAGATTTCGGCCTTTGGGTATATTGTAATTGGGTTGACATGTATGCTTTTAATTTAATTTCATTTTTTTTGGACTTGGGCTAAGTTTTCATTTGGTTTTGACTTTTTTGATTTTGGGTTTGGGCTGACATATAAAAGGGGAAAATTTCATATTTAAAGTGTCAACTAGAACCAATTTGAAAATTAAGAAGCAAGTTTTAAAATTTTATAAATTAGATATTATTAAATTTTATTTATGAAATAATTAATTAAATATATTAAGATCGCAATTTCATATATATTAAAGTCATAATTCTATACAATTTGATCACAAATTATCGAATGAATTGGTCACAAATTATTTCTCGAGCACAAATAAATTTTTTTATTAGTCATAATTTATTCATCGATCATAAATTAAAAGAAAATGGTCACAAGTTATCGATCACAACTTATTTCATGGTCAAAAAATATCAAATTAATTTGTACAAAATATTTTTAGGTCATAAATTAACAAATTTTAAGATTACACATTATTTGTTAATCACAAATGATCTATTTTATATGTCACATATTATTTATTGGTCACGTATTAATTATTTAATAAGTCACAAATGTAATAAGTCACAAATGCCAACCCACTCCAACAGAAACACACCACCACCGTTTTGCAACCCATCGACAACAACCTACACCACCACCACTAAAAAACCACCAACCACCACCAAAAACAACCATTTACAAACTAAAAACAAGTAAACCACCAACAACTAACACCATAACAACCACAAAAACTCCGACTAAGCAGATCAGCAAACTCTTAGCAGCACCTGATGCCAGCAACGTCGGTCGGTGCAACTCCTTCATCGCCGATCGCCGGAGTTAGATTGGGTTGTCGGCTTTCGAAGAGAGAGAAGGGATAGATGTGGAGAAGAGGAACTGGAAAAAAAATTAGGGTTTGGGTGGATGGAGGTAGGGTGGGTATATAGATTAATTTAATTTTAAAATATTATTAGTATAATATTAAAAAGTTTAAACTATTATCGGATTTTTGAAAAAAAAAAAATTCAAATCTGATTTTTGAATTGTGCATTTTAAAATTTTGGGTAGGTGTAATTTCTACTAAACAAAAATTGGATCTGGGTGTGAGGACAACTAACCCCATTGACCCTACTGTAAATTTTCCCCTGAGGATATGGACCGTTCATTATCTCAATTAGGCCCCTTAGCCATGTCCACATGTTCCATTGCCCATGAAAATTCTGTAAATAATGGAACACCCTTTTACCAATGATAATTCCATAAATAATTACAACACTTTTACCTACGGAAAATCCTTAGGTAATGTTAATACTTTTATCAATGGAATATCCATAGGTAATGATAAAACTTTTATTAGTCGAAAATCCGTTGGTAACTTTCAATGATTCTCAAAAGAGCAATGAACTTTCCGTTGAATATTGTTGGTCTATAAAATCATAGCAATGGATATCATAGCTTCATCAACAGAAAATCCATTCTTAAAGCCACGATTATTTGTAGTGTCACGAGCCACTTCGACTTGCCTCACCGAAGGGGGAGCTCATAGGGCGAGCCGAACCCAACTTTCTTGAGGCGAGCCGGCTTGCGTTCAGCTTGCCCTATTTAATACCCCTACAGTAAAGAGGGGCAAGGCCATTTTTTTCAAAGGGACATTTAAACACCTCTATCTTTTGTCCCTTCACATCTTCCCTTCTCATCTCTACGCCTAGCCGCTCTGGCTCTTATACTCCCTCGTCCTTATCTCAGCTTCCATTGCATGCACCAACTCTTCCATCCATCACCACAGCAAGACCTCCCAACATAAAATGTAGAGATATGCATACCCCTGGATTACTCGACAACAATTGACGGTCTTGTGATCGAAGTATAATTAAAAAAAAAAAACCAAAAGCATTTGAATAATGATAAAAGGTTTACTGTTTTAAACTTCCCATGAAAAAAATCTTAAAAAGTATTAGAAATATGAAAAAAAATTTAGTTTAAATTTAATTTTTAAAGTGATCATTTAGTGACATACTATAGACACTGGATTAAGAATCTAAGATGTTTTAAAATACATGTTCTCCGTTTCATTAGCTGCTCTATCTTCTTCAAATAGACCATTTCTCGTCACGGATCTGATCTGGCATCTCCTTTTGGATTATTCAACGAAATCTTTGAAAATATTAGTTGGTCAAAACAGTTTAGGTATTTTATATAGATGTCCTTCTCAAACAGAGCTAATAATTGAAAGCAAAATGTCAAAGGGCTCCTTACACATATAAACTATTATTTAAAACTTTATTTCGCCATGCAATTTCTTCACTGGCATCAACTGTTGAATTTTATCAACTTTGAATTGGTAGTGTATAGGAAAAAGGGCCCTGCTACTTGTCCGGGATTAAATCCCCGGTCAAACCATAGTTTTTCGAGGAAAAAAAGATAAGAAGGCCATCATGAGTCAAAGAGATACTATATTTATAGGGTGTTTGGTGGGGATTAAAATTAGATTTCTAATCGAGAAGTTTTTAAAATGTATGATTGAAAAAATGTGTGACTCATAAAAGATGTGATTAATATTGATTGTTTGACTTTTACTTAGATTAAAATCAGATTTTAATTCAATCTAAACAGACCCTTAAAGTATGATCATGTGGAGTTCATATAAAGTACAATTTTTTAACTTTTCAGTGGCCTCTCCATTTTCGGAGGTATTGGTGGAGTTAGGACTCAAATTCAGTGGGAGACATTAGTTAACTTAGCTATGTTTTTCCAAACAATGCAATAATAAAATAATATTAAATTTGTTACGGAATTAATTATTTTTTTACGGAAAATTAATTTAATTATATATTGTACCTTTAGCTATATTGTACCTTCCAGGTTTAATTGCTTTTTCTACATGTACGAGTTTCTAATGTCTTCGATATAGTTTGTTTCATAGTATTTCTTTCATGGTTAAACCTCTATTTAAGGTTGATGTGAAATAAAATGGAAGTAGACATCTTATGTTTAATATTTTTAATTAATTCTATCTCTAGCGTTTCTGCAACTCAGATTTAAATTATGCCATAAAATCTTGCACTTGAGCACACGTGAAACTTAACATTTTGAGCACAGAAGATCTTCCTCGTTAAAAAAATGTTTTTCTATTAAGAATAATTGTTTTAGGGAGAGATTAGTTCACAAAAAAAAAATATATATTTAATTCTTAATATGTGGTACAATTGTTTAACTCTAGGGAGAACTCTAGGGAAAACGTTTCAGCTGATACTATAGTGGTGGTACATGCGGAGACGGGTCAATGAATGTCATGGTTATGGATTTTGCTCAGGATTATTGTGTTTTGATTTGCGAGAAAAATAAATAATTATCATATTTGTAATTTTTTCTTTTGTCATTTTGGATTGTAATTTATTGATCATGTCTGTAATTCTTTTCGTTTAAATATGATTCTGGGTCTAATTCTTGAAGGGGCTTTCTGGTGCCAAGATTTTACCTCATTGTCCTCAATTCTACTAGCTGTCTTTTGCAGCGATAGAAATAATTGTACGTCATGCATGGAAAAGGCAAGTTATGCTGACTTCAGTGCCAGCTGTTGAATGGATGTTATTCTTGCCATATTTAGTATGAGGAAATTGTGGCAGATGGTCAGTTAACTCGATCGCATTTCCATAATGTTCTTCAACCAAATTTAAGTAAGAAAATTTAAAGAAATGACAATATTTACTTTACCTCCATTTGGAACGTTGAGAATTCGAAAATTTTATCATTTCTTATTCTTCAATGTTTATTCATCTTCTTCATCTCTGGGAGTTAAAAACGTGCTTCCAAAATTGCAACTCTTTAAGTGGAGTCCATGTGGCCTTTTCCGATTAGTTGGTTTGCTTATACTTTGATTATGATTTCTCTCTTACAATATGGACCGTTGATCAAGATCCAAAGACTTTGATTTGTTTGAGCCTTATTTGCCGGTTGGAGGGACTCTTGGTATTCATTCAATTCCATTCTTTCCTCTGTTTGGCTCTGGAGAAAAATGGGATCTCATTCTGGGGTTCTTCTCTGCGTGGTTCTCTTCTTGTATAATTCTGGTGATTCTTTCGCATAGGTTAATAGTGGCTTGAGTCTGTATTTTGGGCTGTTTTGATTAGTCTCTGTTTCAGTGTTCATGTGATAGGGTTTGTGGTTAATTTGGGTTGAAGTTCTAAGAGATCTATTTCGATCAGTGACTAGAACTAAATCAAGAGTCTGATTTTGGTTCCTTTTGTAACATATTCCTTTGGAAGGTTTTCTTGGTGCACTAGTGGATTGGACTCGTAGCTGAGCCCCCTAGCTTAGGCATAGTCGAAATGGGTCAACAATTTGAGTGTTATTTTCTTTATTGCAATTTGTGATTCTTGAGTGTGTAAATTTTCGTTTGTGGATTACTTGGGTAAATCGAATCCAACAATTGGTATCAGAGCCTCATAAGGCCGTGTTAAGGTTGTTTCAAATTAATTGTTCACTTTCTTGTCAGTACTGATGTGTGTATTCAATGTGCAGGTCACTGGAACCCTAAATTGAGCTGGGGTATTGGGATACTCGAGGGGACTGCATTGTTCTTGATATTGGATCTGGAATCTTTCAATAATGTTAAACACAGTATTTTGATGAGATCATTCCAATTTAATTTTTTTCAGTAATTGGTTTACAATTGCATTAAGAATTTGTAAATCTGTTATTACTACAATCTAGTTCTCTGATAAGTTGATTCGTATACTCATATATTATCTTGAAATGCTATCTATACTGTGGATTGCATGCCGAGTCATTAATTGTCTGCAATAGGAGCACGTATAGGGTTTGTCTTCTCTGTTATCAATCTGAGTGTTTGGTACCTATTGTTAATTTCTCAGTTATTGATTGTTTTGTTCTACTTCAGTTTCTGCATATTTTTAATAGTGTTGTTGTTTCATTCGGTGTCTTGCTTACTTGTCATACATTGCACGAAAAATTCTTTCAAAATGTTTTCTGCAACTTAAGTGATAATTAGATTGAAAATCACTTATGTCCATGAGTAATAACCACTCCTTTACAGAATTTGTGATGGGTTCGAAGGTCGAATTATCACAATTCAATGGATATGGGGATTACTCGATTTGGAAGCAGAAAATAAGGATCATATTGGTCCAATAAAGGGTTTCTAAAGCCCTTGATGATTTTGAAACTTTTTC
>CAIGRB010003556.1:37133-47192 GCA_903798255.1 Fraxinus quadrangulata | reverse complement strand
TCTGCTTCCTGTTCCAATTCCTGTCTTCCTCCAGTCACTTGGTGATTCCGTTCCGACACGCTCTTTCAGTTCGGCTGCACAGTTGCAGTACACGCCGCTGTATCTTGGGAAGCAAGCGCTCGAACTACTTCGGTGAGGGGGCGAATATTGCTTTAAGGACACTGTGTTGAACACAGGCCCCGGCTCCAAGACGTCCAATTTTATTTCTGATTTTTGTCAACTGCAGTTCTATTTGTTTACTTCTTCTTTCAGTTAGCTGTTTTTGTATTTTCAATTTAACAACATCCATATTATTATTTTTACAATTGTTTGATGTTTCTTGACCTAAAATTTACGACTGATATGCAGGATCCCACACAATAGGCCAATCCCAATGTTTTCTCTTCCGAGATAGGATATACAGCAATAGAACAGACATTGATGCTGGATTCGCTAGCACTCGTAGGCGCCAATGCCCTACGAATAGTGGAGACAGCAATTTGGCAGCACTCGATTTGGTAACACCCAATTCATTTGATAACAACTACTTTAAGAATCTGATGCAGAGAAAGGGTCTTCTTCAATCAGATCAAGTTTTATTCAGTGGAGGATCAACCAACAGTATTGTTTCCGAGTACAGTAGAAATCCAAGAACATTCATGTCTGATTTTGGAAATGCCATGATCAAAATGGGAGACCTCGAACCACTCACCGGCCAAAATGGGATCATAAGAAGAATCTGTAGTGCCATCAACTAGTTTACTCCATGACTGTGATTCCGTTGCATTGAGAAAACGTTTCTGGGACACTTGTAAATTTCAATTTGGTATCAAGTTTTAGTGCTTTATGATTTTGTCTTTGGATATATCCTTTTCAAAGAGAATTCACGGTTAAAAATCTTGCCATGTACTTTAAGTTATTTTGTTGCAGTTCCTTGTGTTAGGATCAGTGCGCTAAAAGCAACGCGTAAGATCAGGTTTTAGCTTTCACCAAAATAATTTGATTTACCGCACAATTATAAAGCGTAGATAATAACACAGGTAATTTCACATGATTTGTCAATTGGCTACATCCGCTGGTCACACCCAACTATTGAACAATTCACTAAATTGGAACAGATTACGGACTTAGACTTCATTTTTAAAATTGATTGTGTTGTATAGTATCACTTATATTACTTGTTCAACTAGCACCGCATGTCTTGTTGGTTTTAAGCTTTTGAACTTCCTCCAAAGCTGCAAATCTTCGTCTCGTGAAGAACACGGCCACTTCTCTCAAAAATCACAATAGATGGTCTCGAAAAACTTGGAAGATTTCTGTGTATAACCAAGAATCAAATACTAAAAATGTTCCTCCCTAAGCTTTTCGAATTTTAGCTAAACGATTTGAATGTAATACTTAGAAAGATAAAAATGTTTTGCTAGGAAAATCAAGAATCTTTTCCTCACAGAAGTCACCAATTTTACTATGAAAGAGCTCTTCTTTTATTCACAAATTTTATGCAGTTAAAGTAAATCACTGTAACGGAATGGAGGCTGATCTCCGGGATAGTCTACAGCAGACATTGAAATTTATCAATTGGAGGTTTATTTTCAATAGGGCATGGATATTACCATGGTGCTGCTACATTTGGTGAAGCATACATAAAGTTTGGAGATTGCGGCAGGGGCGGAGCCGGGAATGAAGGGTACGGGGACAAAATTTTTTAAAATTGAATGTACGAATAAAATTTATATATAACTAGAAAAATTATAATATAACGTTACATATTACAATTGTACCAGACGATATTTTATTGCATAAAATTCATCTATAATAGAATTTAGATCTAAATTAATACTAAATTCTCGTTCAATGTTTAGTATTAAACAATCGGCAAGAAAACTATCATCCATTTTGACGTTTCTACTTTCCACATTCTTTACTCTGATAGTTCAAAAGTTTTGATTGATAAGGTTCAACATTTAGATTAAATGGATGTTCACATATTTGCTTTCTTTTTCTTAGGTCCCGTTCAATATAATCAAATGGTTCCACATTAAGATTAGAAGATGAAGACCATTCAACTTCAAGGGATGAAATTGGATTTGGAGTAGACGTCGTAGGAATTGGAGTACCCCGATATTTATTACTCTTTGAAAAGAAAGAAAATAAAGTTCTTCATTTTTTGGAAGAAGGTCGATCTTCCTCCATATTAAATCTAAGAGCATAAATATCATAAATTTATATCATTATATCATAGGTTAAATTGCTATTGGCTAAATTCTCAAACTAACATTTCCTAAATAAATGCCAAAATCCTAAAGCAATTTAGCAAATAGCAAGTCTGAAGTCTGCCTAATTCATTAATCAAATCAAATGGATATACCAACTGCAAATTACATAGCATTTTCTGATATTAGCATTTTAGCAACTTAAAGGTAGCAACTTTTCCATTTTAGCAACTAACAGCCAGCAACCCTTCAATTTCAAATTATTCAATGGAGTATAAATTGTCTAATGTGGCCTGCACACACATCTAACTGCACTGCACACACAATTGAAGGCCGCAAACATACCTCACAGTCACTGCAGGCCGTAAATGAAGGCTAAAAAGTGAAGCCTGAAGCACAACTATACTGCACTGCACACACAAGAATCGAATCGACACTGAACGTTTGAAACAAAACAACAGTTACAACTTACAAAAAGTCAAAAATAAAATTGAAATTGAAACAAGATATTAAATACAAAACACAAGAAATTAAACCCGAAATAGTGAAGAAATTAAACACAGTTACACAAAACACAAGAAATTGAAGAGTGAAGAACAGTGAGCAGGCTGCAGGGTCGATTAAACTTATTGGATTAAATTGAACAGTGAGAAAAGGTTTCGACGGATGGCGTTCAGCGGACTGTGGACGGTGTCGGGCAGTAAAGGGTTTTCGACGGATGGTGGTAAAGGGTTTCGAGCTTTCGACGGACGGCAGTACTGACGGGCGAATTATCGAAGACGAATTGGAAAAAATTCAAGAAAATGAATGAAGAAACCGTGCACTTGAAGCCTTAAATGAGGGTTTGGGTGGGAATTGGGTTTAATTTAATGTGGGTTGCAAATTGAGTTTTCAATTTTTCAAATGGGTTGGGACGGTGGACTACTTGGTTAGACTGAAAAAAGTTAGGCTTTAACAATTTTTTTTTTAAAGAAGCTGGGCTTGGGGAAGGGTGGGCTACAGCCTACGCCAGCCCACCCCTATCTCCGCCAGTGGATTGTGGTCTTTTTCTATGAAATCGGGTGTTTTGAGATTGCAACCTTGGTATCCTAATTTTAAGCGATAATTGCACTAGAGGCTTCAAACCTTTTAAACAGTTACAGACTTTCCCTCACCTTTCATTCGTTACAATGTCATCCATAACCTTTCGAAATGTTGCGATTAAAGCCCCAATGGATGGATTCCATCCACATGTCTGTTAGTTGATCAAGAAATTGAATTTGATCACATTTTTAATTTTTTTGTAAAGGGTAAAATAGTAACTTTCCACTTACTACATTAAAATAAGTTAAATTTAATTAGAGAGACCAAAAAAAAAAAAAATGTAAAGAAAAATTAAAAAGTTCTTCATCCTCCTCCAAATCCACCGCCATTCTAAAACCCAACCAGCCACCTATTGTCATCGGCCACAACCTATCACAGTCACCCCCTCACAAGCAGCAAACCAAAACCCATGTTTTATTACAGAAATCACTACCTAACAAGCTTCCTTATGTCAACCCCCTTTGCTCTCAACCTTCTCAATGCTACAACAGCCACACAAACACACAATTGGCTATGCCCTCCATCGTCGAAGTTCAATGCATAACTTAAGCGATTATACTGGAATTTCGTGATCTTGTTGAACTAACGGGTGAATGTCTTCCATTTGTGACAAGCCACTATCTTCAACTATTCTCTCGCTTTCTTCAATGCGCTTATTCCCTTATCACACCGACCATCTTTGACAGTTTTCTACCGTTCCTCCGATGTAGAAATCCACTCCCCAATTATCAGATTCTCAGGACCTAAAACTCCAAAAGCAGTAGTAACCGTGGCTCGAGAATGCTCATTCCCGTGAATCATCGTTTAAGTCCGTTTTCTTTATTGGAGAGTTTTGGGATGGACTGATTTTTATTTTAGGGATTGTTGGGGTTGGATTGGGTTGGGTTGGGTGGGGTGGGTGTGGATGTGGATGTGGATGTGAGGTAGGTGAAGAAGATGATAAATAGTTTATTTTTTTATTAGTTTTTAAAAGATAATGTTATAAATATAAAGATTACCATTATGCCCTTTTAAAAATTATAAAAAAAATGTTCAAACTCAATTTCCTTGTCAACTAACAGACATTTGGATGTAATCCATCTATTGGGGGTTCAGTCACAACATTTCGAAAGGTTAGGGGTAACGACTACAACGAATGAAAGGTCAAAAAAAATTCTGCAACTATTTGAAATATTTGGAGCCTTTGTTGCAATCATCCCTAATTTTAATCCCGCACAACAAAATTTTAATCCCTAATTTTAATCCCTATATAACATTGCATGCCAAAATTCTTTTTTCAACTAAAAGTTGTTGACGATTTCTTAGCCTCTCATCAATCCTTCATAATTCCCATGAACAAAAAAAATCACCTCAAAACGTTAGAAAATCAAGGATTAGGGAAAAATAAAAGTAATGGTTAAATATGTCTGGTTTTGGCCAAGTGTAGCTGCCTGCCAAACTCACGAAACCCTCCTTCTTCCCCTCGGATTTTTAGCTACACAACTATAAGGGCCTGTTTGAGCCACATTATTCTCCAATAATGCATTTTAGAATAGTGATTTGATGAAGAATATATGGTTAAAAAATAATGAAAAAATTTTGAATTTACGTGTAATGTTATTTTATTGAAGAATATAAAATTGAAAATAAGAGAGAGAAATGACTATCAAACAAGTGCTAGCGTTGAACTCGTGACATTTAATTTAGTGGCAGAAACTCCGCAATAAAACTTGGTGAAGAATGCTTCAAAGTAGTTAAAAAAGGAGAAATTAAAAACAATTTAGGACTGATGTAGAGACAGACTACTTGAATAATTTGATCTAGCATTTATTGTCGGATGATGAAAATCTGTATTGGTCAAACCCTATTTAAGCATTTTATGAAGAATTATGATTCTTGTACAGTTTTTTTTTTTGGATATCAAGGTTGACATCACAATTGATTGGAAACACTGATGTTAAAATTAATCTACAAAAATCTACCAGTTCATATGATGTCAAACTTGATATACATGTAGCATAATTGTTTAATAAATAATATATTCTCGCCATAGAATTTCTTAGTTGGCAATCAACTATTGAACTATGTCAAATTTAAATTTATGGCGATGCAAGATGGATTGACTATTTCGTCGTTGACATCTAAGAACAATTGAGAAATTTAAAATTAGTATGACATTGACTAATTAATCTGTTTTTTATTATTATCATTTTAAGGGTAAACATAGTTTAAATCAACTCATTTAATTGTGTATCATGCAACATAGAAAAAGAATAATACTATATGTTCAAATTGAGAATTATCCACATATATTAATGTAGAGGTGAATTGTAATGAAATGATAAAGTCAGTTAAGCTCATGTTTGAATCCATTTTAATGTTATTTACCACGATTCTGTTTGAACACTAATCTAGGTGAAATTAAGTGACATTAAATAAAATAAGTAATTAAATGAAACATGTAATTCTAATTTTAATTGGGCCTATAACATAGTGCCACGTAGACCCGTGGTGCTAGATAACATTATACTTTGTAAATAGTGATTTATTTATTTATTTTTTTGAAACTTTTTTGATTAAAAAGTAGGAAACATTTTTGAATTACGTGAAAAATTATTTTATTGAGAAAATGTATGACTGAATATGAGTTTGGGGAAAATTAATTTTAGATAAGGTGGCTCAAACAGTTGCTAAATATGTAAATATAAGATCCACTTCATTGACATTATTATTTAGTGTCACTTCACATTAAAATCATCCTCAATTTTTGGTTAATAAAATTCTTGTCTAGACTCGATGCATAGATTTCTTCCCTTTCATTTTCCTACTATATTCACAATCATTAAATTTATTGAAATATGAATTGATATGGAAGAAGTGCTTCCCTCGATAGAAAATGAATAATCATCATAGCTGATACAAGTTAGTTTGGACTTTACCATTGATTCCTCCAGACTACCCGTTCAAAGTTAAGAAATTTCAGCTGTTAATGCTGTGCATAAGAGCTGTACACCAGCATGCAAAGAAATTGCATGGCAATGAATGGTCACGAGTTAAGTGATTTTAAATTATTTATAAATGATCAAATTTCATTTTCAATTACACATTCTAATGGAGCCATAAATATTGTATACTTAAATACCACTCATTTCTATTTATAAATTAAATTGTTCGTCCCAAATGGAGGTTTAGCATTGTTTTTTTAAAAAAAAAAACTTTTAAGCCTTAAATTAATAGTTATATAACCCGACTTTTGACATTACGCTTTCCAACATTAGCTGTCTTTAAGAAACACTTCTATCTAAAAATGCCTAAATACATGTTTTGACAAACTGAGATTTTATGCAATCAATGCTTAATGATTTGAATAACTCGGTTTCAAGAAAAACGACAGCAACGCGTTTTAGCAGCCGATAGTGACCCAACACATTTTGTCCTATAAATTCAGACCCGAAACGCCTTCTTCTCAATCAAATTCAGTTGCCAATAAATCTCATTGTTCGTGTGGATCTTCTATTATATTCTATATACTTGTTAATGGATTCCATATCTTTCTTTCGCAATGCAATTGTTTTTATTTTAGTCTTCGTCTTGCTTCATACACCATGTGAAGCTCAACTTTCTCCATCATTTTATAGCAGTACATGTCCAAATGCACTCAGTGTAATCCGCACCTCAATCCGGCGAGCAGTGTCCAGAGAGCGCCGGATGGCAGCCTCTCTCATTCGCCTCCATTTTCATGATTGTTTTGTTCAGGGCTGTGATGCATCAATTCTATTAGACGAAACCCCTTCTATAGAAAGTGAGAAAACTGCATTTCCAAATGTTAATTCTGCAAGAGGTTATGAAGTCATAGAGGCTGCCAAAAGAGAGGTTGAGCGGATATGTCCTAGAGTTGTTTCCTGCGCAGACATACTCGCCGTAGCGGCCCGGGATGCCTCAGCTGCTGTAAGTACACACATTTCTTTGTTTTTTTCGGTTGAGCCATGAAATCTGTGTACTTGAGAGGGTGTATTGTAATACCTAAACTCATTTTTTTGTGAACCACAGGTTGGTGGCCCATCATGGAATGTAAATCTTGGAAGAAGGGATTCTACTACGGCAAGTCGTTCAGTGGCTAACACTGATCTTCCGGGCCCTTTTAGCGATCTCGGTACCCTTATTTCTGCCTTCGCCAACAAGGGACTTAATGCCAGAGACATGGTGGCCTTATCAGGTAATTAAAAACGTGATATGAAAATTAATTTCAGTTACAATATTATTTGCTAGATATTTTCGGGACACAGCGAGCTGACATGCAACGTAAAAACGCAGGAGCTCACACGATAGGCCAAGCACAGTGTTTTCTTTTCCGTAATAGGATTTACAGCAATGGAACAGACATTGATGCCGGGTTTGCCAGCACTCGTAGGCGCCGATGCCCTACAAACAGTGGAGACAACAATTTGGCAGCACTTGATTTGGTGACACCCAATTCATTTGATAACAATTACTTTAAGAATCTGATGCAGAGAAAGGGACTCCTTCTATCAGACCAAGTTCTCTTTGGTGGAGGATCAACAAACAGTATCGTTTCCGAGTACAGCAGGAATCCAAGAACATTCTTGTCTGATTTTGGAAATGCCATGATCAAAATGGGGGACATTGAACCACTCACAGGCCAAAATGGGATCATAAGAAGGCTCTGTAGTGCCATAAACTAGTTTACTCCAAGCGTAGCTATGTGATGCCGAAGCAGATTAGCCATGTTTCTAATTGTATATCTATTCTATTCACATTCTCTACATTTTTTTCATGGTATTATTTCAAATGATAAATAAGTTCGCTCTTTATGATTTCATTTTTTTATTATTTTTCCTTTCAATATGAGATTAAACAAAGAGAGGTTATAGCCATATATTGAAAGCCACGCAAGATAACTCAGGACAATACCATATCCAATATCCATGCCTTTTGAAAAAAATAAAATAAAATAAATTGTTAGACTATGGGTCATGGATCATTCATTTGGACTGACCCGACCCAGTACCTTTTGAAATGGGTCTGAGAGAGCAATTCGATTTTGAATTCAAATGATCAACCTCCCATTAAGCATTAACAAAATCCGTAACATTGAAAATATGGACTTTAGTGTTAACTATTAAGGAAGATTCGTGCATGGAAATCACCCAAAAACCTTGAAGGCCATTTGGTAGAACAAAATTCTAACTAATTTGGAACTTGGTTTGTGAAAAATGAATTTTTTAAAAAATTATTTGTTTGAAGTAAGACATTCTTGAAACGAATTTCAATTACCGTATGTTATATAATTAATGTTACATTGATATCAAAGCATATAAGGTTTACATCTCTTCATGTCTTAGACCAAAAATGCTCTTGAAATCTTCAAAATAATAGTGAATTGTGTTTGTTACTATTATGCAATGTCATCTTGTGATATAAATCTTAAAGATTCACGAAATTTTAGAAATAAGATCAGCCTAGCAGCAGAATGAATAAAAAAAAAATTCATAATTTTCAATTTGTGTGTTATTAGAAAAAAAAAAAAAAAAAACTTGTAATTAAAAGCCACAACTTTGAAAATTAAGATTATTCACACATTAATCCCTGTGTAATCAGTTTTTTTTTTTAAACAACTTTCGTACGAAGTATTATAGAAACAACAAAATCATGCTCACGAGTACAACAAGTTTGAATATATCCCTCTTGGATTTCACTTGCATGTAACCAACAAACCGACCTAAGTACAAAAATACTTTTGGAGATTCTTAGCTCCTCATTTCTTATCCGTAATTCACAAATAAAACTTCACTTCAAGATGTAGGATGGTGAAGGAATAGAGAGAAAAAAAGGTAAACGGTACGAAATTTATGAAATTAATTAGGGCTGACTTTGGGAAACTGTAGGTACCCTACCAAACTCATGAGACCTTTTCCCACTTTCCCTTCGGATTCTTAGACTGCTAAAATGACTATTAGTGATTTTTCAGAAATAAAAAATAAAATAAAATACACGCTCTCTCTCTTGAAAACCGACATTTCCCGTGAAGGATTTGATCTAGCATTTGCTTTTTGAGTATTCCACTTGTGGGTTGAAAACCTTTATTGGTCAAACGTGTTAAGGCAATTTATAAACAATTCCTTGTAAAAGAAAATGTCAAACGGCGCTTTAAATATGTAACCAACGATGAAGTGTTAGAGCCATCGTATGAAACGAAAAAATTTCTCACGAAATTCTTTTAGAAATGTTTTCTGGACGAACAATTCCTTAACAATTGAATTTATTACACTTTGAACAGGTAGTACATATCGGCAAGCAATGTCCAGAATTCAAACCAACTTCTCTCCACTGTGGTTGATGCATGGTGGATTGACCTTTTCCTCAGTAGACATATAAGGATAATTGGTTCACACTGTAATAATTAATCCTTTGGTTGATCATCTTTTTTCACTTTCACCCCCCTTTTGAAACGTATTTTGAGAAAATTAGACATCATAAACACATACGAGTATTGATATTTTTAACACATATTTTAGAACATTCAAATTTTCATTTCATTGAGACTATTTTTTTTTTTATTAAAAAAAAAAAAACTTAAAACAGTGGTCATATTTGTACAATTTATTTATTTTTAGGAGTATTTAGACAATTGAAAAGAACCCTATTCTATAAGGAAATTTAAATATATTATAATACAAACCTAATTCTAAAATAGTAACTGAAAGGCGATTATAAAGAAATTTAATCAAAGGGAAAAAAATATATATTTCCATATGTAGGCTGAATCAATTTCTTATTTATTTTG
>CAIGRB010003556.1:21007-36321 GCA_903798255.1 Fraxinus quadrangulata | reverse complement strand
AAAAAAAAAAAAACTTAAAACAGTGGTCATATTTGTACAATTTATTTATTTTTAGGAGTATTTAGACAATTGAAAAGAACCCTATTCTATAAGGAAATTTAAATATATTATAATACAAACCTAATTCTAAAATAGTAACTGAAAGGCGATTATAAAGAAATTTAATCAAAGGGAAAAAAATATATATTTCCATATGTAGGCTGAATCAATTTCTTATTTATTTTGTAACTCAAACTCTTGAATTATGAGTATAATAATATCTTCAAAATAAATAAGAGTACAACTATAGACAAAGATCACTAAATTGACTTCTACGAAGCTGATTCATGATATTAGATCGTTCTCACGTTCTTGAATCGATTGGAGTGGAATGATGAATCTATTTCTCCGCCTCTTTGAGGATAAATCATAATTCTGGTGAAAAATGATCGGATATATGAGATTACAATGACCATTACATCTAATTCGGTTTCTACCAATGTGATGGTGATTTGGCACTTTGATTATAGCGGATTTCCCTAAACCTTCCAGTTTTAATTTTATTTGAGTGAAAGTGCTGTCCCGATGCAGTGAGCCATGCGTAGGGTAATGAAATAAATACTTCCTTTGTGATGGGGGACATAATTAAATATGGCTTGGGAGAAACCTTAGAGTACAACAGTTTCTGTAGGATGACTATTAAAGATGAACTACTACTTTTTGCTGGTGGGCTTTGGGCTACCTGGGGCGAAAGGAATGGAATTGTATATACATTTGTAATACTTTTTGCATGATGAATGAAATCAGCATTTCTTCACTTCAATTCAGCTCCAATATGGCCAGAGAAATACTGAGCTGCTTTCTTCTTCTTCATCTCCTTTCTCTCCTCCTTTCAATTCAGTAGATCCTTCCGCTATTTGTGATTCCAATCGATTATGGAGTTAGCAATTTTAGAGAATTATTCAGGATCAAGGCCATTCATGAGCAGGTCTGCCATTGATGAACCTTCCAGTCTATATTTCCTTCACCATTCCGACAATCCTGGATTGGTGCTAGTGACTCAGCAGCTCACAGGAGAAAACTACGCCTCTTGGAGCCGTGCAATGATTATTGCTTTATCAGTTAAGAATAAACTCTTCTTAATTGATGAATCTATGGAGAAACCAGAAGCTACAGATCCGGATTTGGTAAATTCATGGATTCAGAATAATAACATTGTGATTTCTTCGATTCTAAATTCTGTTTCGAAATATATCTCAGCTAGTATAATTTATGCTTCTACAACATATGAGATTCGAAATATATCTTAGTTGATGATTGCTCTATATTCACCTGGCTATACATGTTGAAGCATAAATCTGATGCTATGGGAGTTATACATCGATTTTTAACCTGGTTGCCACACAATATAATGCTGTCATTAAGATTTTTCGATTAGACAATGCTCATGAATTATCTTTCAAAGAAATGAAACGACTTTCAAATCGGTAGTTGAAAGACCACAGCAGAATTCAGTGGCTGAACGCAAACACCAACACCTTTTAAATGTAGCCCGTGCTCTATTTTTCCAATCAAGAGTTCCTATCAAGTTCTGGTCCGAATGTGTGTTAACAGCGGCCTACTTAATTAACCAAACTTTGTCTCATCTCTTACAACATAAAACATCGTATGAAGTGTTACATGGTCATTCAGCTGATTACTCAATTCTTAGAGTTTTCGGTTGTTTGGTGTTTTCATTCACACTTACTGCTTATAGAAGCAAATTTCAACCAAGAACCAGATTGTGTGTATTTTTAATTTATCCATCTGGAGTCAAAGGCTATAAAATTTTTGACGTTTCATTAAAACACATCTTCATTTCAAGGGATGTCGTGTTTCATGAAGAGATATTCCCTTTCCATACAATTATGGAAGCTGATCATATGATGGATCTTTTTCTTGATTTGGTTTTACTATTTGTTTCTTTATTCAATCCTTAAGATTCATCTATTCCTAATAACTCAACTCCACCTGCTGAAACTTCAGTTACCCATATTAATCCAGATCAACCACATCCAAATGCTCCTTTAAACATAAACCTTCAAAAGTCCAACAGAATCTCCAAACCCCCCACATATCTTAGACTATCATTGTCATTCATTTACTCACAATGATCAGTCCAACAATCATTTCCCTCACCACATTAAACATTTTGTTTTTTATGATCATCTATCTCATTCTCATTCTCATCGAAATTTCATATTGCATATCTCTTCCCAATTTACCACAATGCTTTCATCAAGCTATTAAATTCCCTCATTGGCGAGATTTTATGAAACTTGAGCTAGAGGCTATGGAGCTTAACCAAACCTGGTCCATTGTTCCTTTATCACCTGGTAAACATTCAGTTGGTTGTCGGTGGATATAAGAACAAATGTAACTCTGATGGTTCGCTTGAAAGGCACAAAGCGCGCCTTGTTGCGAAGGGCTATACATAACAAGAGGGGTTAGACTATTTTGACACTTTTTCATCGGTGGCCAAAACAGTAACTTTTAAAGTGATGCTTACCCTTACAGCCTGTCATAAGTGTCATTTAGTACAATTGGATGTGAATAATGCTTTCTTGAATGGGGAATTGTTTGAAGAAGTTTATATGGATCTCCTACTTGGTTATGAATTCCATAAACCAGTTAAACAGGGGAGAAAATGGTTTGTAGATTGCATAAGTCTATCTATGGCCTCAAGCAGGCCTCACGACAGTGGAATTCTAAGTTTTCTCATGCTCTAATCCAACATGGGTTTACTCAATCTAAGGTGGATTATTCACTTTTCACGAAAGGATCAGAGGATACATTTGTGAGCCTATTAGTTTACGTTGACGATATTGTCATTACCGGGCCTAACATTCAAGTCCTTAATTCATTAAAGGCCTTCTTACATTCTTAGTTTAAACTCAAAGATCTTGGATGTTTGAAGTATTTTTTAGGGATTGAAATTGCTTGTGCAAAATCAGACATTGTCATCTCCCAAAGGCAATATGCTCTACAACTTCTGGAGGATACATGTTATTTAGATTGTAAGCCTGTGAACATCCCTATGAATCTAGGAGCCAATCTCAGCATTCATGCTGATGATATGCTGACATATGCCTCACACTACAGGAAGTTAATTGGGAGACTGATATACTTGACTTTCTCACAACTAGATATTACATTTGCAGTTCACAAGTTAAGTCAATATATGTCTCAACCATAGTTACCTCATCTCAAAGCCGTTCATCATCTTCTTCGTTATTTGAAAGGACGACCTAGTCAAGATCTCTTTTTCTTATCACATCATTTTTCTGGTTCTAATTTCACCATCAAGCTTTGGGCTTTCTCTGATGCAGATTGGGGGTCTTGCATTGACACAAGACGATCTACCACCGATTTTTGCATTTTTGTTGGTGATTCATTGGTCTCTTGAAAATCTAAGCGGCACGCTATTATATCCCGTTCATCAGCTAAAGCTGAGTACAGAACAATTGCAGCCACAGTTAGTGAGATCATTTGGATCAATCAGCTGCTGCTAGACTTCCAAGTTATTGTCACTTCTCCAGCCGTTGTATATTGTGATAATCAGGCTACAATTCAAATTGCAACTAATAATATATTTTATGAGCGAACGAAGCATATTGAAATCGACAGTCATTTCATTCGAGACAAGATTTCTGCTGAAGCATTTAAACTTTTTCCGGTTCGATCACACCATCAACTTGCTGATGCCTTCACTAAACCTTTTGTCTGCTTCTGTCATTTCTTCATTATTATACTAGATGTGTGTAAAGAATATTGACAGCATATCTTGAGGGAGAGTATTACGACTAGTGTGTATGATAGTTACCAATTGAATTTTTTGTTATGCCAGCTAAATATTAGTCTGTTTTCAATCGTAACATGATGTAAATGAGGATGGAAAAATGATTTTGGAGAAACCAATTTACACTCAATTTTACATCACAATTGGAAATGCTCTAAGTAGCAGAGATTGCAACTGGACTAGGCAAATTTGATATCATGTAGCTTCAGACACTTGATGTCCGAAGAAGGGGGGCGGTGGGAGGTGGATGAGACCACTGGGGGGACTTGAAACTGAACATAGATGTGCAATCAGGATGGGGGGATGGACTCATTGGGATGAGTTTGTAATAAGGGATCATGCAGGCAGAGTGGCGGCGGCCAGCACAAAGCGTGAAAGGGGATTCTACATTTACCATGAACAATCTTGTAGGCAGAATGAGATTAAACTTCTTTGATGCTCCATGATGGACTCATTTTTCTTTGTGAGATAGTTACCATGAGCAATCTAGAACTTATTGCGCCAAGTATAGTTTTTCTAGTGCTTGTTAGTGAGATTGTTCCAATGCTGCAAGTTCAACCATTTCGGTCTATGTTACATCCACGTTGCCAAATAGTCTCGAGTTTCATTTTTCTCACTGTGCATGTGGCTTACCTTTGTAGTAATGCATTGTTTGCATTTTCCAAATCTTATGATATGTACATCCCATGAACCACCCTTTTTAATTGTGATCAATTGAACAGTCAATTTAGGTCGACACTCGACGTATGATGATGAGGAGTATGACTACAAATCAATCACAAAAAAATTAATGTATTTTTTAATTCTATGATTCTTTAGAAGCATACTGTTTTGTGATCCTCTTGAGATAGTACTTTAATTTTTTATGAATAAAACTCGTCACCACGAGTCCTTTAAAAAAACAAATGGTCCATGAGTATCACACCCAATTTCACCTTCAAGCTATTGCCTTGACCAAATAAGAAACAAAAATGATGAATAGGTGTGCTCTTAGCCACAGTTGGTCCCTCCAGTTGGAGTGTTCGGGTGCTCCCAACATGCCATTAACTCTTGATCTTTGCTACTATTACCCGCATGGCCGCACCACAGGGCCTTTATGAAGTGTTCATACGTTTTACAAGATGAATGCTATGAACAGGCAGTTCGATTACATAATCTGAATGGCTCCTCAACTTCTCCACAGTAAAACATGACAAAAATCATATACTTTTTTATTTATTTATGTTTTAATATACGGGTGTATTCATATGATTCATGCCACAAGCACAAATTGTTTGTAAAGAAGAGTGAAAATGAAAATATAAAAAATAAAAAATAAAAAGGGAAGAAGAAACAAGTAGGATGTAAGTGAAAATTAAAAGGTTATTCAAGTTTCTTTATATATTTATTATTTGCATACACTCTATCCTGCATTGGTGATGCAAGTGAAAGCGTAAACGAAAATAAATATAGGATGACAGACGTAAATTCACGCATGATTTAGCGATTGGGTGTATAATTGAATAACAATCTTCAACGATATTCCAACAAGATTCGTTAAAAGATCTAGGTATTAATGTGGCTATCCTAATTTACTACAATATTGCAACGAGATTTGTTAAAACACATGAATTCTATGAGAATAAAAATTAATTATGTAATATTTTTTACCACCTCGAGTCTAAATAAATTTTAGATCACAAATGTCACTATGTATTAAATATAACGATTCTCTACTCCTTTCAATTGAGTTAAAAGATTTTTTATAGCAAATTTTGCTTCAACACAAATTTCACATTTATATTTGTCTTCGAATTCAAGTTTAGGTATAAGACCTAAACCTACAAGTTTTCTTAAGGATGCACAATTCACATGTCCTAATTTGCTATGCCATAAATTTGAAGATTCAAGCAAGTAAACAGAAGTATTAGTTTTATTAATAACTTGTGGATACAACTATGTTGATTTTCTGTCCACTACAACAGTATTGGCCTTAAATAGACCATTAAGTAAATAACACTTCCTAACATGTATGTCTCCCTTAGTAAATACAAATATATCATATTCAAACATCATTTTAAATCTTTTCTTACTAAGAATAGCTCCTAAAATCAAATTCTTTCAAATATATAGGACATGTACAACTTCATTCAGCGTCAGTTCCTTGCTCGATGTGAATTTCAGAATAATCTTCCCAATCCCTTCAATTTTAGAAGTTGTAGAATTGCTCATGTAAAGATACTCATTATGATTCAAGGTCTTATATTCAGATAATAGACCCTTATATGCACAGATGTGACAAGTGACTCCTGTGTCCAACCACCAATCTTCGGCATTAGATACCAAATTAACTTTAGAAACAACAACAGACAGGTTGATGCCTGTAACATCTATAGACATATTATCCACTTTGATTATATTGGCTTGGGCGGTTTCTTTTTCTGTGTATCATTCTTTTTGCTTCGACAATCTTTAGCTCGATGTCTCGACTTCTTGCAAATATAACAGTTTTCTTTGAACATTTTTGTATTGTTGACTTTTTCTTTGTCCATAGATGAGTTAGAACACTTAATTTTCTTATTTTTAAACCCCGAGTCTTTCACCATGTTAGCCTTTGCTTCCATATTGCGCATATTATTCTTCTTTTCTGCAGCCCGATTGTCTTCGTCAATGCAAAGTCGAACAATTAAATCCTCCATCGTCATCTCTTTGCATTTATGCTTGAGATAGTTTTTTAAAATCTTTTCATAGTGGAGGTAGTTTCTCGATCATAGCAGCAATCTGGAAAGATTCACTCAAAGTCATACATTTTGCTTCAATATTATGAAGTAGAACTTGCATCTCTTGAACTTGACTCATTACTGTCTTTGAATTAGTCATCTTGAAATCTAGAAATTTGCTGACAATGAAATTTTTTCGTTCCGACATCTTCTGTCCTGTATTTTTTGTCAAGAGACTCCCACAATTCCTTAGTCGTCTTGTAGTTACAATACAGACTATATAAAGTATTATCCAATCATTGAGAATATAGTTACAGCATAAGAAATCTGCATGTTTCCATGCTTCAATGACTAACTGAGTATTTTTATCAGTAGTATTCTCCGATGTTTGTGCGGGACATTCTTCACGCAAAAATTTTACTAAGTTCAATGTTGTCAAATACAACAGTATCTTCTGTTACCAACGCTTGAAATTTGTATCATTGAATTTTTTCGATTTCTAATGTTGAGAAGCTGGCAGCATAACAAATTGATTGGAACCAGAATTTGGCGCAATCACAGCACTAGTATTATTTTCAATAGTACTAGCAATTTTCTGTAAAACCACAATTGTAGAAAATAATCAATGAAAGAATTGTGAAGCTGGCAGTATAACAAATTTATTGGAACCAAAATTTGGCGTAATCATAGCACTAGTATTATTTTCAATAGTACTGAAAATTTTCTGTAAAACCACAATTGCAGAAAATAATCAATGAAAGAAATGTAGAAGAAAGAAAAGACTCGTCTTAAGATTATTGTCGAAAATTCAACTTTCTCAATCAAAATAATAAATAAAATGAACAGAAAATGAAATACAATAGATGAAACGAGGTATGCCAAATCAAATCTCCTTAAGACAGATTTTGCCCTCTAATAAAGTGCAAACAGAATTTATATATGTCTGTCTCCTAAGATACAACGTTCCTTCCAAAGTCAATACTGTACAATACCAACATTGTTGGTCGAACCAAAGAATGATTGTATTCGAACGGAATAACCATGAATATATTTGAAAGAATTTGGAGAGAGAATAAATTTAAAAATCAATTGAATTTTAATTGATTCGGTGTGTCAAAAAATGAATCTGGAGGTCTTTATTTATAGAGATTGAAGTGTCTCATTGAATGAGTGTGTGACATTTTATGAACTGGTATACCACTTGGTCTAATTTATCTTAACTAATGGATCACATCATTTCATGATCTGACAACCCAGATTAAATCATGAAGTGTAGTGTCCTTTCATCATACTTATTCACCAATTTCTGAATTGTCAGCAGCCATGAAGATACCATGCATACGTCCAACTGAACCAACGCTACGCAGGACGAAGTGACGCTACCTAGGATGCCATGTCATCGTGCCTCTCATTGCCATGTCATCGAACCATAAGTTCATTTTTAAAAACTATAAGGCTCCTCAGCTCCTCTATAATTGCAAAGTGAGCCTCTAAAGTATCCAATGAGAACTTTGTGAAGTGCGCGGGATCGGGATCGGGACCGAGACCGAAGCCAGGGCGCCGCACCACTCTAGTGGTGGCTAGTTCGCTAGCCAAATTTAGCCAAGTTGTAGGACACTTATTAAATTATAACTTGTTCTGTGTAGAGTGATATATAACAAGTCTTTTTTCTTGTAAACTTTCAACGTGAGATTCCTAACTATATATAAGACACTTAAAAAATGAGATTATCAACTTATGAGCCTATATTAGAGACTTTTTCAATTCATCCAAATTAATTGCAATGGCTCACATCATTAAATATCACAATGATTTAACCCAATTAAATTCAATTAATTCCAACCGCCTCAACTTTCGAGGTTTAGCCCCTGTCTGAGCCACATTATTTCCACAAGAATGTATTTTTTTGTTTGATGTGATGGTGAATATGTGGTTGAAAAAGAAGGAAAAGTTACTGATGTAATTGAAAATATTATTTTATTGAAAAATGTGTGATTGAAAATGAGAAAAAGAATGAGAATGAAAAAAATGTGGCTCAAACACTTAGTGAGAAATTTTTTGATCAATGGTGTATCCAGATGAAAGCTTTGTTTGGCTTTCAGGAATTGTATCAAATTATTGAACAAGGATATACCGAACCAGCGGATCAAGCTGTTGTAGCAACTCTAACTCAAGGTTAGAAGGACAGCTTGAGGGAGAACAGGAAAAATGATAAGAAGGCTTTATTTCTACTTTACCAATCTATAGATGTGGTCGTCTTCGAGAAGATCTCCAGTGCAACTACAGCTAAAAAGGTATGGGACATGTTGAAAAATTCCTACAAAGGTGATGAAAAGGTGAAGAGTGTAAGGTTGCAAGCCTCAAGAGGTGAATTCGAATCTCTTTCAATGAAAAATTCTAAAATTTTCCCTGATTATATTTCACGAGTTCAGTTTGAGATTAATCAATTTGGGTTAATGGTGGAAAATTAGATGAATTGCGTGTTGTTGAAAAAATTGCAAGGTCCTTAACAAGTCATTTTGATTATGTGGTTATTGTAAATTGAAGGAAAAAGGGGCTTTCAACCATGACTGTTGAAGGGCTGCAGAGTTCATTGTGTTCTCATAAATATAGAACGAATAATCGAGAAAAAAATGTTATGGAACAAGCTTTTCAAAGCAAGATTAATTTGAGTAGCTCAAGCAATTTTGATGGTAGTCCCAATGGTGGAAAAGGGCTCAAAAGTACTATATATTATGAGAAAAGGAATTTTGTCCAACACACTTCTGGAAATAAAAGGTATGTTGACAAGTTCAAAATTCAATGCTTTCGTTGTAAGAAATAAGGCCATTATCAATCAGATTGTAAAGTTAAATTGCATAAAAGAACTTTTGAGCATGCTCATTAGCTTGCAGTACTTCTTCAGAAGAAAACCTTGGAGAATGGTATTTGGATACATGCTGTAGTAATCACGTGTGGGAAGAAGGAATTATTCTCTCGGTTGGATGACACAATAAGTGGAAAAGTAAACTTTGGAAACAAAGCTAAGGTATCAATTATGGGAAAAGGTAAAATCATGATACAACTAAAAGATGATTCATATGATCATATTTCAAATGTATTTTATGTTTCTAGTTTGCACTGGAATTTATTGAGTTTAGGACAACTATCTGAAAGGGGACTTAAAATCATGATTGACAAAGGAGTTTGTACTATTATGAATTAAAAAAAATGAACATGTTCCTAAAGTTAAGATGACTAAAAATCGCATGTTTCCTTTATCATTTACAAGCTGAAAAAGTATTTTCCTTTACTGCTGCCCTTTTTTGGATACAAATTGGCTATGGCATCCGCGTTTTGGTCATTTGAACTTCAATGGTTTAAGATTGTTGGCAAATAAGAAAATGGTTTTAGGGTTACCTTTATTGGAAAACTTTAATCAGTTGTGTGAAGGTTGTGTTGTTTTCCAACAACACGGGGATTCTTTTCTAGTAGGAAAGTTATAAAGAGCATTGCAACAGCTAGAACTCGTGCACTAGGATATTTGTGGACCAATGGAGACTGAATCACATGGAGGTAATCATTATTTTCTTTCTTACTTAGATGATTACAATATGAGAAATTGGATCTATTTTTTGAAACAGAAGTCTGAAGTTTTTAATATATTTAAAGTAATCAAAGCCTATGTAGAGAAACAAAGTGGTTGTTCTTTGAAGGTGCTGCGTACAGATAGAGGGATTGAATATATCTCAATGAATTTTCTATTTTTTGCACATTTCATGGAATTAAGCATGAACTTACAGCTAGCTATACACCGCAGCAGAACGGGATTTCTGAAAGGAAGAACATGACAATAGTCGAAATGGCACGTAGCATGCTGAAAGGGAAAATTTTACCAAAAGTATTCTGGGAAGAGGCAGTGGCGTGTGCTGTTTACATTTTAAACAAATGTCCTACAAAAAATGTTTGGGATATGATACTTGAAGAGGCATGGAGCAACCATAAGCCGGATGGTCAAGCTCTTCGAGACTTTGGATGCATTGCATATGCTCATATACCAGCTAAGAAACGAAAAAGTTTGACGGTAAAGGTACCAAATGCATTTTTATTGGTTATAGTAATACAACTAAATGTTATAAATTGTTTGATTCAGAAAATGTGAAGTGATTGTGAGCAGAGATGTAGAATTTGATGAAGCTAAAGCTTGGGCTTGGACAACTAAAGAGAAGCAACAGGTGGGGATTAATCTGGATGAACCAAATATTGGTAATATACAGTCTGATATTTCCAGCACTACTTATGGATGAAGAAATTCATTCAATAGAAAGAAATAATACATGGGAGCTAACGTCTTTGCCATATGGAAAGAAATCAATTGGCGTGAAATGGGTTTACAAAACAAAGTTCAAACCAGATGTTCAAGTCGATCAGTTGAAGGCTTGATTGGTTGTGAAAAGGTACAAGTAAAAGGCATGTATTGACTATTATGAAGTTTTTGCAACTGTAGCTCGACTTGATACTATTCGTATGTATTATAATTGATACCACTTGTTGTGACACCAATCACCGGATTGAGATGTTGAAATTATATGGCAAAATATGAAGTATTAGATTAATAACAAAATAATAAAAGAAAACAAGAATATGACATATGAATTAAGAGATTTTATTGACTTAATAATAATGGAGAAATGGAGGAAATTACAATGGATCCTATATTCTAGCAATCATATATCTCACACTTATAAAATTGTAGAGAAGAACCAAGTATATATAAGCAACTATGTAGGGAGACGTCCAAATCCTAATAGATGAGTTATAGTTGAAGTAGAATGCCAAAAAACGTGTTAAAACGTAAAATGAGCTTGGGCCGAATAACAATATCCCTCAATCGACAGGTAGGCGACAGCCCCATCGCTCGAGCGATAGGACAGCGCCAAGCGGGCGACAAGTCTCGGTTGAAAACCTTTAAATGTTGCTCGAGTGGTATGCTAGCGAAAAAGCGACGACTTTTCTTTCCAGTTTATAATTTCAACATCTTCAAGTCAAACAAATTTCAACTCCTAATGGGCTTTCAAAATAGAATTTCAACTTGATATAGGACTCCAATAACATTCCAAACTTGAATTCTTCATGATGTGCACTTCAATTAGAATTCTTCAATTACTTAAACAAGTTAACAAAGGAATTCGGGTCACACCCAAATTTCAACAGTATAGTAGTTGCACTAGCCGAGCAAAAGAAATTGCAGATACATCAGATGGATGTGAAATCTGCATTTTAAAATGGTTTTTCTCAAAGAAGAGATCTATGTCGATTAGCCAAATGGTTATGTGTAGAAAGGTCATGAAGAAAAAGTTCTCAGATTAAAAAAAAAGGGCTCTCTACGGGTTAAAACAAGCGCCAAGGGATTGGTACACTTGGATTGACTCATATTTCCAAGAAATGGTTTTCTTGAGTGTCCTTACAAACCCACATTGTATATTTCATTTGGAAATATAATTATTATATACTTGTATGTGGATGATTTGATTTTTACAGAAAATAATCCTAGTATGTTTGGAGAATTTAGGGAGGCTATGACTAGCAACTTTGAAATGACTGATAGGGGACTTATGTCTTATTTTCTTGGACAAGAAGTGATGCGGACTAATGGAGGAATATTTATCTCGCAAAAGAAATATACATCAGACATTCTTAAGTGATTCAAGATGGAATCACACAATCCCATCAAAACTCCTGTTCAAGAAAGATTTCATTTGGATATAAATGACAATGGTGAATTTGTTGATCCAACTTATTTTCGAAGTCTGGTAGGTAGTCTACTTTATCTGACCTTTACTAGACCTGATATCACATTGGAGTTGGTATTGTTAGCCGATTTATGGAAACACCAAGCCAATCTCATTTGCAGATTTGCAAGTTACAAAGTGAATCCTGCGATATATATAGGTACTCTAAGTTCAGGTATCTTTTATTCATCTCTTGATAATTGCAACTTTGTTGGGTACACAGACTGTGATTGGGTAGGTGATCTTGAAGAAAGGAAAAGTACGTTTGGCTTTGTATTTTACATGGGTTCAGGATCTATTTCTTGGTCATCAAAGAAGCTACATGTTGTTGCTCTTTCAAGTGCCGAAGCAAAGTATATTGCAACTGCCTCTACTGCATGTCAGGTTGTTTGGTTGCGAAGATTGCTTGAGGAATTAAATCAAAAAACAAATAATTCCTACAAAGATTTTCTGTGATAGCAAGTCAGCTATTTGCTTGACTAAAGATCCCGTCTTTCATGGGAGATGTAAACACTTCAACATCAAATTTCATTACATTCATGAGCTTGTCAAAGAACATGAAGTTGTTGTTGAATTTTGTAAATCTGAAGATCAATTGCTGACATTCTTTTAAAGCCATTGAAAGCTGAATTTTTTTCCAAGTTGAAGAACATGATGGAGGCGTGTAGTTTTGAGAGTTTGAGTTTGAGTTCAAGGGAGGCTGTTAGAAATTAAACTCAAATGGTCTTTTTTTTTCCTTTAGCTGAGCCACGTTGATGTTGAATAAGTCTTGAGAATGTGTTTTTCAGTTTCATTGTTATGCCAATAAAGTATGGCTTTAGTGTGTCAATTAGCTGCGTTTTTTTTTTTTAGGGATTTTGATTCAGTTCGTTGAGCTTGTAATTTGTTATAAATAGCTGATGATTCTACTACTTTTTTATTATCAGTTCATCAATAAGAAATCTTCTTCTTTTCTCCGTTTTTTCCCTACTCTGTTTTTTTCTAATGACCATTTGGGAAATAATTCTGTATTTAATTTCCTTCATTAATCCTGAGCTAATCATCATACTCACATGGAGTGGACCTCACTCACATGATGGAACCCAGCACATGTAAGTGTTATGTAACACTCTATGTACTAAATTATGTACATCTAGCATTTTCATCATTTTTTCCTTCTAAGTACGTATTTTCTAATATTTGCACCTTAGTCTCTAGAAAAATGAAAAGTCTTCAAGTTAGTCGTTAACTTTCCAACCTTCTCAAAAAGTCTTATTGGAAATATGTTAGCTTCCAGGGTGTTATATATGAAAGTTAATCCAATTTAATATGGTGCACCAAATGTGCCATAAAATTCTTCAATGTAACTTAGATAAATATTTAGCTCTTTTTAGTGTTATTTGTGTCCTTTTAAGAAGCTCTATACTCGTTCAGACATTCATGACTTGGACTTAGTTGAGTTTTCATTCTATATTTTTCATTTATAAATTAAAGATTATATCAATACTTCATTGTATTTCCATGGAATCAACCGAGTGGTTCCGTGGCAGCTGCTTGTCGGAAAATCCCTAGTTTATCATCTTGGATAAATTAATGCATAAATCAGGGTCGGCCCTAGCCCAAAACAACCTAGGTCATTGTCTTGGGTTTCAATTCTTGAAGGGCTTCAAAAAATTAAAAGCTCAAAAATTTAACAAAAAAATTTCTTTCTTTTTTGAGTTGGGTCCTTTATTCCATTTAAAATAGAGGAAATTACATAAAACTAGACATTTAAGTTTTTCAATTCAAAAATCAGATCCAAAGTTTATTTAATAAAAAATTAGGTATTAATTAAATTAATAATTAAAATCCTAATTAAAACCCAATTTCAATCTCCTGTCTCTCACGCATCCCTCTCTCTAATCGACGCTCCTCCTCCTCCCTTACTTATTGACATTCTTTTTCAATAGTAGCGCCGCCCCCTGGAAGAGAATCTTCGGCGCAGCGACGTCACCATCGGAAGAGATATGTTCGGTGCAGCGGCGTCACAACACGGTGCTTAAAGCGCCGCCCCAGCTGGAATTTAGGTCGACTATGGTAGGATGAAGGAGTTTGCTGGTGAAATTGATCCTAAAATCGCCAAGTTGGTGGTTGACAACGGCGAAACTGCTAAACAATTAGGGTTTGTGTTTTCGATTTGCCTTCTCTCTCTTCGACACAGCCACGTTTTGGTTGTTGTGGTGGCACAGGCGGCGGGTTTTTGTTGTTTGTGGTGGTGGTGTTGCAGCGGAGGTGATGGTTTTGTTGGTGGTGCGGGCTACGATGGGTGGTGGTTCTGTTGCGAACAAAGCATCGCAACTGTAGTGGTGGTTCTGTTGCGAATTTTTATTCGAATTGTTTGGTGGCGAGGACGGGGTCGTATATTGTTAGGCGGGCTACGATGGGTGATGTCTATGGTGGTGTTGGTGGCGACGGGGTTGGAGGTGGTGGCAGGTTTGTGGTGGTTGTGATGTGGTGTGTTGTTGTGTTGTAATGTCTTTGTTGTTGGCAGCGACAAGGATGGTGGTGGATTTGGTGCCGGCGATGGCAGTGTGGTGGTCGTCGTATGTGACCAACTATTTGGTTGTCTGTGACTAATTATTTAATTGTGACTTTAAAATTCGATAATTCGTGACCAAAAAATTTCAAAATTCGTGACTGAATGATAAATTACATATAATTTTTTATCTGCGACCAATAAAATAAACTATGACCTTAGAATTTGATAATTTGTGATCAATAAATTTGAAAATATGTGACTTATCGATAAACTGTGATTTATAATTTTTTTATATGTGACCAATAAAATAAAATATGACCTATAATTTTTTTAATTTGTGATCTCGAATTAATTTATGACCAATTAATTATTTAATATGTGATCAATAAATAAGTTGTGACATATAATTATGTAATTGTGACCATTAATTATATAATTGTGATTTTATTATATTTAATTAATAAATAAATAGATGATTTTTGCATTAATTAAACTTAAAATCTCATTTTTGAATTGTGCAAAATTAATGC
>CAIGRB010003548.1:0-26531 GCA_903798255.1 Fraxinus quadrangulata | reverse complement strand
TGAAGAATAAAAAAAATTTAATTAACTAAAGAAATTAAATTTAGTTACAAAGTAATTCTACTTGCAAATATTTAATTTTGGACATTGTTTGTTTCGAGTAATTGGTTTGGATATTGAAGTAGTTAGTTTGAGCATTATTTGTTTTGAATTTTTAAAATTTGAATTTGTATTTTAACTGAAATTTTTTGAAAAAAGGGGGGGGGGGACCCCGTCTACGGCAGGGAGGGACGGGGGAGTGGCGGGCCCCGAACCCGTCCCGCTGCCATCTCTACTTCGGAAGCACATTGTATTTTACCTTTTCAAGAGAAATCCATCAATATTCTTTTGGAATATTTAAAATTATAATTCATTACTCTTCAAAAGCAAGTAATATTCTTTTGAAATATTAATTATAATATTGTGCTACTTCATGAACAACACATGATAAATCATTAATTTAAAATTTATAATAAAACATCTAAAAATATTTAATTGGTTTAAAGGCACAAAGAGTATTTAATAATCTTCATAAACGTACATTTTGCAACTATAAAAAAATTAAAGCAAAGATTACGTGAATTGAAGAACGGATTAATGTGTGTATAAGCAATCGTCATTTAAAGCACAGAAGAAAGAAAAGGTGGGCAAAAACAAGAAGCTGGGTACATGTGTATATATAATTTAAAAGAATTGAGTTAGCAGACAAGAAACTGGGTACAAGAAGTTTTGTACACACAAATTGATTGAAAATTCACAAAAAATGAAATAAAATAAAATCTGTGTATGATTGTGGCAGAAAATTTGAAAATTCTAATGCAATGATTGCGGCACAAATTAGATTTGTAAATAAAGGATTTGTTGCACCGATTGGGTTTGTAGATAAAATTGGATTTGTAAATAAAGGCACAAATTGAACTATCAATTCATGAATCAAGAGGCAGAATTGATGAACACAGTCAAGAGGAAAAAACATTATACCGTGTATATAAAAAATCACATGTCACCAAATTAATTTTAGTACACGTAACAGATGATTATACTTAAATTTATTACCTTGTAACTAATTCATGGTTTTGAGAGAATCTTGCTCATGCCTCATAACATGTTATAAAATAGAGGGAAGAAGAAATGAGAATGAAAAAAAGTCAATAGACTTGTGTATATTATATTGAGAATCAAAATCTCATATTTATTGGGAAGAATTAGAGATACAATAGTAATAAAAAAATGAAAAATGTTATGGTACACATAGAGGTATTCATAATGGACACTTGTGTCCCCCCCTATTGGGGGGAGTCGGGTGGGCCCGAAGCCCCCCCAATAAGGAGGATACAAGTGTCCCTTATGGACACCTTTATGTGTTCCATAGCACAACCCTAAAAAAATAGGGTTACAGGGATATAATTCTCGTTCACTAAAAAAATATTATTTACAATAGGTGTGAATATAATTATGGATAATTGTATTACCACTACAAATTTTATTATTAAGTAAACCATAATTTTTAATATTTTTCTTATTTACTTAAATAGCTTTTTAAGTAAAATTACATAATTGGAGTTTTAATATATAATTACCCAAAAATTTTATTAAGTGCACCATAATTTTTTTTCTTCATTATCTTCTTCACCCACCCACACCCCAAAATCAGAGAGAATAATTTCCACCCTTAAATCGTTGGAAAAGCCAACCATCACCTCAAAATCGCCAACAGTCGCCACAGCAAAAACCAAAAACAAAAAATTAAAAACGAAAAAAGGTGGAAGTTCATTTCTGCTGCTTTGCTTTCCATGGATATCAAAACAATCAATCTTAATGTATCTAAAAAGTTCTAAATGAAATTTGGCAGAATTGCAAAGGAAGATCATAACTTTCTTTGATATATTTTTCTTCAAGGAGGAATACAAAAGGATAAATCTTTTGGCACGAGAGACAACACAGAAGCCTGGTTGTATCTTACTTCTTCCTCCCACCACCCCCCAAAGCTCCGGCAAAGAATTCCTCTCAGCCGCCTACCACTGCCTTTCAAATCTTCTTAACCCATTCTTAAATTCATGTTGCACTCCACAACTCCATTTCACAAACAATCTCTTTTTTAAAAACCTTTCTAATTTTGATTTCACATAATCCCCCAAACCCTAGTCAATTCCTAAATTAATTACTCTAATGGCTTTTCAGAGTTTCGAGTTAAGGATAATGATATGCTTGGAGTAGATACAACAGGAAAAGTCAAAACGGAAAGGATTGCCTCCGACAAGATCATTTCTGGGTTGTTACTGAATCAAATGATCTAGTTAAATATGATAGAATGGGTTGAGATAAATTGTAAGTAATCTTGGGAGGATGAGTACACTACAATATTGTATTTTATTTTTCATTTTTAGTTTTTGATGTATTAGGGGTATAATTGTAAATTTGTTGTGGTGTGTTTATTGAAAATATATTTCAATAGTGGTGTGATTTTAATGTGGTGTTGTAATTAAATTTTGTGATAGTAATATAATTATCCTTAATAATTTTAGGGAATGGCGAAAAATTAAAAGGGCAATTTTCATGTGCAATCACTAACATTTCAGTTTGATTATTAAATTTAAATTTGCTCAATTTAGTCATTGAGCTTCAATTAGGTAGATTAAATTCAATTTTATTTTTTAAATTTCACCAATCAATTACCTGCCGTGTAAAAATTAATGAAATTCGCTCAATTACAGCCATTAGTAATGGATTTTCCATGTAATTGATAATGACATGTCAACTTATGAATACGTCACATCATAAAGTGTGTGAAAAAATATGTTTTTACGTGCCTTTTCGGGGTTGAAGTCCTCATAGGAGCCGTCGTGGATAATAATTATTTTAGCATGTAATACATCTATGGTTGTGTTTTAATTTGCTCGTTAGGTTGATTGAATAGGAGTATAATGTTTTATATAAGTTTTAGACTTAAATTATTTCCCAGGTTGCCATTCATTTTTATTCATGCTCTACGTGCACGTGAGTGGAACCGGGATTTGTTGGCCACGTCATCCGCGTGAGAATTGAGGCCAACTGATTGCAAGACAAGGATGATGAGGTTTCTCATCTTTTGGATTTGATTTTGTTTATTGCTGTGAAAAGACAGATAGTTCTCGACACTCAGACGTGATTTGCACTGTTAAATATGATTTTTACTAGTTGCTGCATTTAGACATTATATAAAGTATCTGCATAATTCACTTTCGTTTCGTTTTCCAAGTGTATACCAATCGTACATCAGGATTTATGGTAGGAATTGAGTAAAATGTCCAAGGAAATTACTAGAAGTTGAGGAAAAGTTATGTCGAAAACTTCATTGTTCTACTGCAGCTTTGGAATATTTGAATTGTGGTCTTTGGTTTTGATGGAAATTTATATACCTGGAGTTATGTTAGTTAAATAGCTTGACCGGTTGCCAAGCAGATGCAGTTGACATTGATGAATCCTTCCATCCCAACTTCAAGCATCCATTCTCCCCTTGCCATGGAAACAGCCCAAGCAGCAAACCTGCTTCAGCTGCACAGCAACAAAACCGACTTAAACCCAACCCATTCGACATCACAATAATAAGTCGAACTGCTATCACCAGTTACAACTCAAATTACCAACTTAATTCTATATTTCTTATGACATATAGCAAGAATAAGTAAAACTAAGAACTATACTGAAGTAGCAATAATGAAAGATACGGCATATGAACAACAAGGTATGTCTTTCAAATTTCATCCAGATTTAAAATATATTATTCATATATGAATATTATTCCTGTGCTGTCGAATTACAACTTAACCAAAAAAAACAACGGAGTCATTGTAATCGTTCTATATCTATCATTTCCAAACTCTATATAGTTGTCGAGTAAATGGACATGAAATTAAATTCAATCGTTACGCACGTAGAATCTGAGCTATCATTCTTTCATTTCTTCTTTCTAGTTTATTTATTGGCAATTTTTGGTTGCAGGTTTATTTGTTGTCCCTCCTGCTTTTTGAGCTCCCTCTTGCGTTGAATGGTATCTTTCTTTTTTTTGATCTTCCAAGTTGTCTTTCTGCATTAATGTCCATTTCTCACGATCACCAAGTGGCACTGTTGAGTAACGTGAAAGACACTTGATAACTCCAATACCAATTTGTTGAAGACGATACGAGATTATATGCACAATATAAAGTAAATATCAAAAGCTGACAAGAAAAATATAATTTACAAAGTAAAAGGAGATTTCATTAAAATATGGAGAAAGAATTACAATAATATATGTTTACAATTTGTCTAACTAATAATGGGGATAAACAAACATCAAATAAGGTTAAACCAACCTATAATGAGGTTAACAACCTACAATGGGGTAAACCAACCCAACTAAATTGTAGATAAGAGTCAAATANTAAAATAAAATGTCCAAAAATTTTCTTATCTTGATCTCTTCAAATCCAACAAAACATCCAACTCCTAATAGGGCTTCCAAATAGAACTTTAGAACTTGTCAAATAGATTTCGAATACGATTCCTAAAACATTCCAAATAGAATTCCTCTCAACATGCACTTTAATTTGAACAAAGAATTCGGGTCGCACCAAATTCTAACAATCTCCACCTTGAAAAGAATTTCACGGCAATAAACAAAATTCAAATATTCTCTACATGGACACAAATTTCACTGTAAGAAATAAACTTCAACTTTTCAACAAAAACACAAAATTCTCCATCAAAATTTCCAATTGGAAATATTCTTCACCTCTACCACCCCCAACTATAGGCAAAAGCGATCTAATGATCATCAAACAAGGCTAAAACAAGTCTTATAAAAGAATCACAACTGAATGCATCAAAAGAAAAATTTGGCTATAATCAACACCCTTGATCGCATTCAAATCATCAACTAAATCAATAGAATTGTACCTATGTGAAATCTTATTGCCAAATATAGGTCTGTTACTAGCAGCTGAATACAACAACACTGCCAATGATGGTGGCAATGTGGATATACCCATAACTTCTAAATTTAACTAAGATACATTCCTTAAAGAAGTCCCCAATTGAGATTCCATCGGTACAACAATCAACCTTTAAATTCACCCGAATTCTTAAAATATTCCGATTCAAAGATTCTGTATAACACTGCAAGATATTTAAATGGGATTTTCTACTTCCCTTTAACAAAACACGATCTCCTTTACTAACTTTCAAGACTTCACCTTCAATAGTATATCTGTATCCTTTTGAATCAAGAGTACTTAAAGAGATAAGATTTCTCTCCAAATCTGGAACATGTTTCATTGCATCAAGTGTTCTAACCGTCCAATCAAACATCTTTATTTCGACCCGACCAATACTAATTATCTGACAGGGTGTATTATTACCGATCATAACAACACCTTTTGAAACTTCTTCATATGTTGAAAACAAATCCCGATGAGGGGTCATATAAAAAGTGCAACATGTATCAAAAATTCAAGTCTCGTTAGGTTTGGAGTTGTAGTCAGACATGAGTAAAAAAGTTCTCCATCACTATGAAAAGTTTCAACGATGGCTTTACCTGAGGTATATCATTGTTTTCCCGCTGCAGCCAAATTTACTCTATTATGTAACTTATAGCAATCCTTAATTAAATGCCCCTAATTCTTTCACTAAACTTTGAAGTTATACCTTAATTTGCCCCTTGGACAACCACCATCAAGAACAAGCCCATCTCCATGAGCCTTAATTTCAACGAGATGCTCCATCTCCTCCTTTGAATGTAGAGCATCATAAACTTCTTCAATGGTGATATCGCGACTATATAAGACCGTGTCTTTAAACAACAAATATGAAGCGGGCAAAAACACAACAAAATCAATCCTATATAAGCAAGCACTGCTCGCCTCCTAATCTGCCACAACGAAAAATCTTGTACGTCGATCCAATGGAAGAACATCAAACTTCATGATTGCCATCATAAAAAATCAGGCTAAGCTTTTTAACTTGATCACAAACTCGATCTCCTAAGAATTTTCAAGCATTTAGCTCTAATACCAGTTTGTTGAAAAACGTGAAAGATACCCGATAACTCCAATATCAATTTGTCAAAGGTGATACGAGATTATAAGCACAATATGAAGTAAAAATCACAAACTCACACGAAGAATATAATTTGTAGGAGTAAAATGAGATCTCACTAAAATATTGAGAACAAATTAAAATGATATGTGTTTGCTGTCTAACTAATAATGGGGATAAACAAACCTCCAATAAGGTTAAACCAACCTATAATGAGGTTAACAACCCATAATGGGGTGAAGCCAGCCTAACTAAATTGTAGAGAATAGTCAAATATATATATAGGGAACAAACCCTAGAAGTAAAGTTGTAGATGAAATAGAATGTCCAAAAATTTCCTTATCTTGATCTCTTCAAACTTAACACAAATTTCAACTCCCAATAGGACTTCCAAATAGACTTCAAATAGGATTCCTAAAACATTCCAAATAGAATTCACTTTAATTGCACTTTAATTAGAATTCTCAATTATCTTCAATAAAGAATTTGGCCCACACCCAAATTCTAACAATCTCCACGTTGACAAGAATTCCACTGTATTGAATAAAATTCAAGGACTCTCTATCTGGACACAAATTTCACTGCAAGAATTAAACTTAAACCCTTAACAAAAATACAAATGAAATTCTCTATCAAAATTTCAAATTAGAAATATGCTCCACCTCTACCACCCCCAACTAGAGGCAAAAGTGATCTAATGATCACCAAACAAGGCTGAAACAAGCCTTATGACAGAAACACAACTCAATGCATCAAAAGAAGGATTTAGATTAGAATCAACATCTTTAACCGCATTCAAACCATCAACTAAATCAGCAAATTTGTACATATGTGGAATCTTATTGCTAAAAATTGGTTTGTTACTAGCAGCTGAATACAATGACATCGCCAATGATGGTGGCAAGGTGAATATACCCATAACTTCTAAATTTAACTAAAATGTATTCCTCAAAGAAGTCCCCAATTGAGACTCCATCAGTAGACTATCAACCTTTAAATTCACCTGAGTTCTTAAAATATTCTGAGTCAAAGATTCTGTATAACACTGTAAGATATATAAATGAGATTTTCTACTTCCCTTTAACAAAACAAGGTCTCATTTACTAACTTTCAGGACTCCACCTTCAACAGTATATCTGTATCCTTTTGAATTAAGAGTACATAAAGAGATAATACTTCTCTTCAAATTTGGAACGTGTCTCACTGTATCACGTGTTTTAACCATCCCATCAAGCATCTTTATTCTGACCCGACCAATACTAGCTATCTGACATGGTGTATTATTACGGATCATAACAACACATTTTGAAACTTATTCAAATGTTGAAAACAAATATCGATTAGGGGTCATATAAAAAGTGCGAGTTATATAAAAAATTCAAGTCTCGTCTGGTTTGGAGTTGTAGTCAAACATAAGTAAAAAAAAGTTCTCTATCACTATGAAAAGTTTCAACAATGACTTCACCTGAAGTATCTGATTGTTTTCCCGTTGCAGCCAAATTTCCTCAATTCTGCAACTTATAGCAATCCTTAATTAAATGCTCTAAATTCTTGCAATAAGCTTTGAAGTTAGACCTTAATTTGCACCCAGGACAACCACCATACAACAAACTCACAAAAAGAATATAATTTGCAAAGTAAAGGAGATTTCACTAAAATATGAAGAAATAATACAATGATATGTTTTTACAGTTTGTCTAACTAATAATGGGGATAAACAAACCTCCAATAAGGTTAAACCAGCCTATAATGAGGTTAACAACCCATAATGGGGTAAAATCAACCCAACTAAATTTTAGAGAATAGTCAAATGTATATATAGGGAACAACCAAAACCCTAGAAGTAAAGTTGTAGACAAAATAGAATGTCTGAAAGTTTCGTTATCTTGATCTCTTCAAACTCAACACAAATTCCAACTCCCAATAAGGCTTCCAAATAGAACTTCAACTAGAATTTGTCAAATAGACTTCAAATAGAATTCCAAATAGAATTTTTCTTAATGAGCATTTTAATTAGAATTCTTAATTATTTTAAACAAAGAATGTGTCACACCCAAATTCTAACAGGCACGATGCCCAACCCTTAATACACAGATATGCATGATTCTTTTGTCTGATATAGTGAACAGTAATTATGTGTCTCTGGTCCATTCTTTCCAATAACTATTAACGCATGCGGACATGGAAGTCCATCCATCAGAACCAATTACATGTACAAGAGTAATTTTCCATGTCAACTAAAAGTTGTATATCTTTGTAATATATCCACTTGGTAGAGAACGTTACTTTGAAGACGAGACCTGCAGCATCCGGACCATTCATAAATAGGTGGTAACAACTATTGAAATATGGTAATTTGTTTGTTGTGATACCATCTTCAACCACGTAATATATTTTGTTGTTGTTGTTCAATCCCGATCAATGAGCTATACTTGCGTAGTTCCATAAGGTGTTACTTTCTTTCAAAAATTACAAAAATAATAATAATACTGAAAAAGGCAAAATTACCTATTGCCTTCAAGGGTGTCATCAACTAAGATTTTGATAAATTTTAAAAGATTACAAATCCTAATAAATTTCATGGATTTGAATAGATTTCCACAAATTTCATAAGAATCTTATCAAATATAGTCAGATTTCAAAAGATTTATTGAAATTAAATAATGTCCCACGTGGCACCAAATCCAAAAATATCTACACATGATCTTTAAACAATTTCAATGGTAACTTTTTTATAAACAAAATAAACATTTACTATATCCACCCATTGAAGATCATTGTGCTTGAATGACTAATATCGTGATCCATTCCTTTCTCCAAACATTTGAAGTATGGTTTGTTCGAACTCAATACTCTTCTTCTCTTTTTCACGCCTACCATCTTCCATCTTTTGAAGTAATTCATTATTTTCCCTTGTAAGTTGATCTATCTTCCCACAAGCATCACAAAGTTCCTCTTGCAAACTAGTGATATCAGCCCATCCATCATATGGACTAGAGATGCCAACTTTGTGCAATTTAAAATGATGAATACCAAGCCCATACAAGAGACCGCCCTTACAAGGACCTTGACTTGCTTCACACCATGCTTCAATGTCAATTTCAGGTAGTGATGAAACATTTGAACCATATTTTTCATGAATTGCATCGTCATATTTTTCCTATAAAACAAATACAAGTCCCAATCAATAACTATGTACAATATATAATAAAACTTTAATTTATTTCACTTACAGAGACAATTCGTGACTTATTGTCTACAAACTCTCCTTCTCCCTTCTTTCATCAATGTACAGGTTCGAACTATTGTGAAGCAGTAGGTGGCTTGCCTAATTTCTCATACTAAAGACAAGCAATAAAGTTAATGTTTAGTTTAAAAAGATTATTAATTGGCATACTTTTCAAAAAATGAAACATCATCTCATGCATACTAATAAATATCCAGTTTAACACATTCAATTTCATGTTTAATATGAGGCTTGCGTGCATAGGGTTCATAATGTAAACAAATCTTCACTAAAATCGCAAGTTCTTGACTTTAACATAGCACAAAATATGCATTCAGCAGAAATGCAGCCCAATGTATTAGGTAAAATAGATCAAAAGTAAACAACAGAATCAGGAAAATTCCAAGTTAAATGCTGAAGAAAAGCAGCAAAACTTACATCAGGAACCACCATACAGCATCACTTAAAATTCAAAGATCTATAATACTTGCAAGTTCTTGACTTTAACATAGCACAAAATTTGCGTTCGTCAGAAATGCAGACCAATGAATTAGGTAAAATAGATCAAAAGCAAATAACAGAATTAGGAAAATTCCGAGTTAAATGCTGAAGAAAAGCAGCATAACTTACATCAGGAACCACCATACAGTATCACTTAAAATTCAAAGATCTATAATACTCTTATTTTAGATGATGTGCACTAGTTCTCGCAGCAAAATAGAATGTACTCCAAGCAAAAAATTCTATCTAAAATACCTTCCTCTAAGAACTTATACCTCATATAAAGGAAATAAAATTCCCTTATTAAAGGAAGCTGGTTTATATAGAGCTTTTAACTTTGCCGAATAGTAACTTACTAGATAATTAACCATAAGTGAACAAAACATGCAATTGGATCTGGTTTGGGTTTCAACCAGACAGAACATGCTGATTTTTCTCATATTCAGCCCCTATTTCAGTTTCATTTCGAAATGATCGTATGCACACATCACACAAATGGAATTATAATATAAATGGACAGAACAAAAGCTCTTCTAAACAGATAGAATAAGATAACTCACATGTCAATCAACTATGAAATTGATTCATAAAAATTAAACATTACAAGCCTCAGCTTGTGGGCAGTATTGAAACAGCAGTGTGCTCAGTAATGGTTCCTGACTTTATAGTGAGTCGGTTATCACAACCAAGTTTAGATTTCTTCTTCCATCCTTCATTGTTCCAATGTTTATCAATTATCTCGTTCCAGTGCTATGTACTTAACCATGGTGGTCCATATCCCTTCCAATTAGCTACATTTTTAGACCCACTATTTTCCTTAGCCTTAATTCGAGCCAAACAAAAATGTCTTGCAGCCGATCAATTGGGCGGTATTCCATGCTTTCTCCACTTCGTTCTCCTTATTTTTTGGCCATGAGTATTGTTAATAATATAGGTACCAACCATTAGTATGAAACAACAAATGTACAAGGACAATAAGTATATTTAAATGAAATTTATATTACCTGAAATCTTTCCCACAAGAATTTTTTTTGGGTCAATTGGACCAAACTAAAGGTAGGATAAGGTCCACCCAAATAAGATTTCAAATTAGCACTTACAGCACACAATGAATCTGAAAGCAAGAAAACAGATGCATGGAACTTAAAACAGATAGCATCGAACTTAATGCAGTGATGGAATTAGGCAGATATCAGGGAAATTGAAGCAAATAACAGGTTTACATTCTTTAAATCGTAACTTACTGATTTTTTTTTCAAAGCAAACAAATGGCATTTATTGTCTCTGTATCTCCAAAAATTTAACTCCAAGTAGAAAGTCATTGGGGGAATGATTCACACTAGTTGATTGCAATGTCAAAGCAAACAAATGGCTCTCTAATTTCCAATTTGCCAAGCCCCGAAGAAACATTTGTTGATTTGAGACTTACAATGGAGTTTGATTACCATCTAACTTTATTATTATAATTGGACAATAAATTAAATTTCTAGAAGAAATTGAAGAGAAAATTATATTTATTATAGGTTATTTCCAAGTCATCGCCACATTAAGGAACGAACTGAATACGATCACCACGTGGAGGATGAACTGGATTCATCCTCCACGTGGCAACGAATTGGACTTCGCCCTCCGCCATGTATCGGATGAACTGCTTTCGCCTCCACCACATGTCAGCGAACTGATTTTATCTCGCCACATGATAGACAAATTGATTTCATCTGCCACCCCGGGGGATGCAAAGGCCCGCATTCCGCATCACTTCGTCGCAGCCATTAAAATAAAACCACATTTCGGTGACCGCTACCGGACGTCTCGGTTCCAATCTATCAACTCATTAACTTGACCGTCGGAGTGCTCATAGCCGCTTCCATCCCCATCGGAAAAGGTCACGAATGACTAACGGTGTGTTACTTCATGCATGAGGGAGCTCACGTGGAGGTATTATGTTGGCCACATGTTTAGGTCATTTTTTGGGGTCAACAGATTGGCGTTGTTTGTGAAAAATCATTACTATAACCATGAACATCCCCATAAAGAAAAAGCTTACAGGAATATCCACCTGGCCTCCCCCTTGAAAGAGGAGTTGTTCTTGAAGAAAGAACAAGCGAATGCCCTAAGGAAGAAAGTTGTAGTGTTATTAATTACCTTTGGAAAGAAAGTGTGCAAGCTCAAAAACAATGAGTTCAAGCAACGAAGATGTGAATCCAAGGAGAGTAAGAGAAGTCTCTGGAGAAGATATCTTCCGAAACAATGCCACTCACCAAAGGCCTCATCATCGCCATTGCAGGGGCGGAAGAACTGTGGCACGATTAACTGCTGAGATTGCTTATATAGCTACCAACATAAGAAGCATTGCAGCCCAAAATGTGGCTATGCATGAACTCCTCATGCAAGTCCAGAACCAAAGATGCTTCCAAATACCCCAGGGTACCCCACAATCAGCCCATGACCCATGCCAGCCAGAAGTGGGCAGAGCGACAGAATCTATTCAAGTTGATAAGGAAGAGAAACTGTGGTTGAAAGGGAAGTGGGGGTAAATGTCTCCGTCAACTATGCCTCTGGGCGACCTACCGACAACGCTCAGGTCTGATAGGACACTTTTTCCCCGAATTATGAAGAACAACCCCAAAAGTTCGTGAGCGTGTTTGATCGGATTGGAATTATGTCTAGGAATAGGAATCAGTCCCTTCACTTTCTCGACCACAAGAACAAGCACAAAGCCAAATAACTCAAGTTCCCCCTCCTTGGGAACAGGTGAGAGAGGCGAGAACTAATGAACATGGAAAATCAAGGAGGGATGTCCCAACCCTCACCTCATTACTTGGCAGATGAGAATGATTCTGATGCACCATGTAGGTCCTATGAACTCGATGACGATGAAGACAACTTTCCATTCTCTAAAGAATTACGTGGTTTTCCCATGCATCATAATTTTATGCCCCCCAAAATTCCTAAATATGAGGGAAAAGGTGACCCAAAGAAATACCTCAACAAATATAAAACACATATGAGTCTCAGAGGCGCATGGTCGGCTTTGAAATGCAGAAACTTTCACTTAACATTGGGTGCAGTTGTCGAAGTGTGGTATGGGCGATTAACGCCACTCAGCATTAGGAGCTGACCTGACTTCAAAAAGGCATTTCTAAACCAATATTAATCTTAAAAAGAGGGAGAGGCACTGATCCAGCTCTTCCAAGATATGAGACAAGCAGTAGGGAAATCATTGAAAAGTTACCTAGCTCACTTTACTGATGAAATAACTTACTGCGAGCAAATCATGGACAAAGAAGCCATTTCAACCCTAAAATAAGGACTGAACATGAGCACGCTATTTTGGAGAGACGTCTGATGCCACGTAAAATAAGTTGGTAGAGATTATAAGAGTTAGATTATCAATGAGAAGATGATTGATCATTGAAATAAGGTGGTATAGAGACTCCTCCCGCCCTAAAAGCAAATGGGGAGAAGACCCACGTCACATTTGGTAAACTAACAATGGACCTAAACTGGGCATATCGTAGCCCGCATTTCGGGAAAAACACTGGCCACGTCAATTGTGAACGTTGTACCTATATTGGTTCATGAAAATGTTGAGTCTGGTGGCAACGTTAGAGCATGAACATCTAGGAGACCCTCTAACCCTATGAATAGGAAAAATTAGAGGAGGGCCTAGAAATAGGCCCCTGAGGAGGTGCGACCCTATTGTACCTTCCACCATTTCTATAGTCATGACACGAGCGAATGTTGGGAGGCCTCCCATTCCATTGAAAGAAGTAGTCCTATCAACGGTACAGAAGGCCACCATCAAGACAGAGTTGTATGGCCGAACTCCCTAGGAGAGGCGAGACAATGCGACATTTACATCGGCATGGTGTGAATGACGATAGAGATAGGTCTAGGGATAGGTAGCAACCCAGGAGGGATCATCCTATTGTAACTGTTAACATGCCCGTTCAGGAGATCGATACTATTATTAGGTGCCGCATGTGGGAAAGCTAAGGAGCTGTCTTTGACTAGTTATATAGTGAATCAATACCAAGGGATGAGACCAGTAGAGGCCATCACATTCACTAAAGGAGATACGACGAGCGTAGATTACCCCCACTACGACACATTAGTAGTAAGAGTCGTGGTGGCAAAAAAGGGCTGAAGTGCATGCTTGTAGATAATACCAGTTCGGTGAACATTTTGTTTGGCTCTACCTATGACAAGATGGTGGTGGATCACGAACTTACTCCTATGATCGCTTTCCTGTATGGACTCATTAAGACAGTATCATTCCAAGATGAAGCACTTTGACTGTTGTAATGGGGTGCCACCTCTTGTAGCTAACCACTTCATGGAATTCTTAGTAGTCGACCAGGTATCATGGAGTATTAGGAAGACCAGCCTTGCAGGAGTTGTGGACGGTGACCTCCATCCATCATTTGTGCACAAAGTTTCCAACCGAACGAGGAATAGCCACTATCCAGATAGATCAGATGGGATCAAGGAAAATTACCCCAATTCTTTAAGAAAGGTTGAGCCCAGTGGAGTCAATATGGTAATTTAGACACCGAAATGATTGACGCCTCTGAAGAAGGGTAGACCCCTACACAAGGAAAAGATATCGAAATGGCAGAAGCCCTAGAAAAGGTCTTCCTGAAGAAGCGGTGTTGGAGAAATTTGACCCCCAAATCATCGAGTTAGAGTCACAAACCATCCTAACAGAGGTGTTAGAGAGTTTTCTTGTGGACTCTCAAGACACCTCTTAAATTCTATGGGTATGAAGGGACTTGAAAGATGAAGTAAAAGAGAAGCTGAAGAACTTTCTATGGAGGAACCTTGACGTCTTTGCATGGAAACATAAGGATATGGTAGGAGTAGACTCGAAGTTTGGCTACCGCTACTTAAAGGTTGATCCAAACCAAGCCCCACATAGACAAAAGAGAAGAGCATTCAATGCGAAGAGGTACAAAGCCTTGAAGGAGAAGGTCGAAAAGTTTATAAAAAATGGTTTCATTAGGGAGGTCATCTATCCGAAGTGGATATCCAATCCTACGGTGGTAAAGAAACACAATGGTGAATGGAGAGTATGCATTGACTTCTTTAACCTCAATCAGGCCTATCCAAAGGATAGTTTTCCGCTTCATAAGATAGACTAGCTAGTAGACTCTAGTGTAGGGCATGAGTTACTAAGTTTCATAGATGCCTGTTCAGGTTATAACCAAATCCCCATGCACCCTGCAAACAAGGACAACACTTTTTTCATCATGGATAGAGGACTATATTGTTATAGGGTGATGCCCTTCAAATTGAAAAATGCTAGAGCTACCTACCAAAAGTAGGTAAACAAGATGTTCATTAAGTATATTGGCAAAACGATGGAAGTCTATGTGGATGACATGTTGGTGAAAAGCCTCCAAGCAAAGGATCATATAAATCACTTAAATGATGCCTTCCAAATTCTGAGAAGATACAGGATGAGGTCGAATCCACTCAAATGTGCATTCGGTATGGCTTTCGAAAAGTTCTTTGGGTACGTTGTGAATCATAGAGGAATTGAGGCAAATCCAAACAAAATCAATGCTTTAATCGAAATAAGATCGCCACAGAAGTCCAAGGAGGTACAAAGACTTACTGGCATGGTGGCAGCACTCAATCGTTTTATCTCGAAGACCACGGACAAGTGCCTTCCATTCTTTAAGATTTTTAAAGGAGAAAAGAGGTTCATATGCATACCAAAATGTGAGGAAGCATTCCAGGTGCTAAAAATTCACCTCGGACAGCCCCCATCTTATCCAAACCTAAGGCGGTCGAGCCCATGTTGCTCTATTTAGCTGTATTCGATGATCGTGTCAGTTCAGTTCTTATAAAGGAAAAGGGTACCAACCAGATGCCCATTTATTACATAAATAAGGCCTTATTACCAGTGGAGGTGTGTTACCCCAACATGGAGAAGCTCATCCTTACTTTGGTCACTACATCTCAAAAGTTAAGGCCATACTTCGAAGCTCATAACATTAATGTACTGACGAGCTTTCCACTTAAGCAAGTCCTTCATAAGCCAGATGCCTCAGGAAGGATGTTAAAATAGGTAGTTGAGCTAAACGAGTTTGATATAATATATAGATCGAGGACTTTAATTAAAGGTCAGACTCTCGCTGACTTTGTTGTCGAGTTTGCCAAAGTTTCTAAAATGGACGTGAATTTGGAACTGACGGAACCTTTCACCTGGAGTTTCTTTGTCGACAGACCGTCAGCAGAGTCGATTCGGGGACAGGAGTAGAGTTAGAAAGCTCCGAATTGTACTGTGAGGTTCGAATTCAAGGCGTCAAATAATGCGGCTGAATATGAGGCACTCCTAGCCAACCTCCACTTGGCAAAAGAAATGCAAGTAAGGAGATTTCTAATCAAGAGTGGCTCTCAATTGGTAGTAAGACAAGTCAATGGCAACTTCTCAACTAGAGATAAAAGTATGGCAGCATACCTCAAACTGGTCATGAACTACCTCCCCATCTTTGAAGATTTGAATTAATGCAAATTTCCCATCTTGAGAACACCCACGCTGATGCTCTAGCAAAGTTTGCTAGTAGCAAAGATTCAGAACTCCTCAAGGTCGTCCCCATTGAGCACCTGACTCCACCCTCAATCGTGGTAAGAAAATAGGTGATGTGGACCGAGGACACTTTGTCTTGGATGCAACCTATTGTCGCATTCCTTAGAGAGTAGACTTTGCCTAGCAACAAAGTTGAGGCTCATCGATACAGGATGGTGTGCTGTATAAGTGAGGTTTCTCATCCCCCTCCTTAGGTACATGGGGGAGAAAAAATGAGCTATATCCTAAGGGAAATACATGAGGGAGTTTATGGAAATCATTCAGGAGGACCAGCATTGGCACACAAGGTGCTTAGACAGGGATACTACTGGCCCACTCTAAAAAAGGATTCGATACAGTTTGTGTGCCAAGTGTGACAAGCGCCAACGTTTCTCCAATGTGCAAAGGCAGCCATCGTAAGAGCTCATTGTCATATCAAGCACATGGTAATTTTCCAAGTAGGGAGTCGATTTCATAGAGCCACTGCCAAAAGGGAGGGGGAATGCCTGCTTCACTATAGTCGCGATTGACTACTTTACAAAGTAGGTCAAGGCGGAGCCCTTAGCTAAGATGACTGAGGCAAACACTTCCAAATTCCTTTGAAAAAATATCATATGCAAGTTTGGTATTCTCTATTCTATCATGTTAGATAATGGTAAACAGTTCGACAATAAGAAGGTTAGGGATTTGTGCAATGAGCTTGGAAGTAAGAAACATTTCTCAACACCTTATCATCCCCAAGCCAATGGGCAAGTCGAAGCAGTCAACAAAACTATTAAGTGCACCCTCAAAAGAAAGTTGAATGCTTCGAATGGGGCATGGGTTGATGAACTCTCCCAAATTCTCTTGGCCATATGCACTACCAGCAGAACTCTCCCAAATTCTCTGGGCCATACGCACCACCAACGGAACTGCGACTCGAGAAACTCCATTTTCCATGATATACGGAGCCGAGGCCATGAGCCCAATAGAAGTGGGAGTACCTTTGCCTTATCGCATCCACTTTAATGAAATAACTAATGATGAACTGAGGAAGTATGTGCTCGAATTTCTTGAAGAAATGAAGAAAGATTCTCAAGTCAGGCTCACCACATACCAATGCAAAATGGCTCGCTACTACAACGCCAATGTAAAGAAAAGGACCATTCGCATAGGAGATCTAGTACTCTGGAAAGTTTTCTTATCCTCCAAAGAGCCAAGAACATGAACATTAGGACCCAGTTCGAAAGGCACATACCACATTACAAAGGAAGTACGACCTGGAACCTATAGGATTGAGAAATTGGAGGAAAGTTAATGCCTTATCCTTGGAACATTAGCACCTAAGGAGATATTACAGGCAAGGGACATTCAAAACGGTGTAACTTTGATTGTGTAAATAGTTTTGATGAAATGAATCAGTTTTCATCCTGCTATTCTTATCTACCATAGAGAACACCCTTAAAGAGGTACGTAATGCCTCCCACGTGGCTACCTCTGTCAAAGATGTTCACTTTGCAAGGAGAGGCATGCGACACTCCTACTAAGGTCGCCTTCAAAAGTGATGTTTTCCACGGACACACCATCCACCATGGAGAACGCCTTTGAAGAGGTGCGTGATGTCTCCCATGAGGCTACCTCTGTTGAGGATGTCCACTTCATTAGGAGAGGCACGCGACACCCCCACTGGGGTTATCTCATTTGCCTTTTGAAAGTGATGCTTTTTACGGATGCACCATCCACCATGGAGAACGCTCTTAAAGAAGTGCGTGATGCTTCCCACGGGGCCACCTCTGACAAGGATGTCCGCTTCGTTAAGAGAGGCCAGCGACATCCCCACTGCAGTTGCCTCATTTGCCCTTCGAAACTGATTGCTTCGAATGATGTACCATCCACCATGGAGAATGCCCTTGAAGAGGTGCATGATGTCTCCCAAGGGACCACCTCTATCAAGGATGTTTACTTCATTAGGAGAGGCATGTAACGCCCCTATCGGGGTCATCTCATTTGGCCTGCGAAAGTGATACTCTCCACGGCTGCACCATGGCTACACCATCCACCGTAGAAAATGCCTTTAGAGAGGTGTGAGATGTCCCATACGGGCCACCTCCGTCGAGGATGTTCATTAGTTGAAGCGAGTTGTTTACACTTGTTCATTAGTTGAAGGGAGTTGTTTACACTTCTTCATTCATTGAAGCGAGGTGTTTACACTTGTTCATCAGTTGAAGCGAGTTGTTTACACTTGTTCATTCATTGAAGCGAGTTGTTTACACTTCTTCATTCATTAAATCAATGTATTTACACTTGTTCATTAGTTGAAGCGAGTTATTTACATGTTCATTAGTTGAAGCGAGGTGTTTATAGTTAGTTCATCTTAGCTAAGCAATTACACGTCTCAAGTAAGAAAATGTCACTACGTTTATTACAATTTTTGAGGCCGAAGCCATTAAAAAGAACAACTATGAGTTTGGGCCGACCTCCAGTAGCACCCTGAACTCCATCTCTAGGAAGCCAATGTCCAGAGCAAGATGAACGTTCCTCAGGTGAGCTAGCATCCGCTGGGCATTCCATGAAGCCCAGTAGTTGGTGAAGTCGTAATACTCCTTCGTCTGATCAAAATTATCGATGTAGTTCTGCATAGACTCTTCGCTTACCATCTTCACTTCCGCCTTCAGAGATTTTATCTCCTCCTTCGGGGCCTCAATTAGCATCCTCAATTCATCTTTTTCCTTATTGGCCCACTCCAATGCCTCCGTGGCGATCCTTTGGTGTTCATTGGACTGATCGATTTACTTGGTAAGTGCTGCCACCTCGGAAATTGACTCATGTAGTTCATTCTTCAATTGATTTACTTGTATCTTGGCAATATCCAATTTCACCTCCACCTCAGTTCTCTTTACCTTAGCTTTTTCTGTCTCCTCCTCAGCCTTCCACTGTTTATCTTTCCACTTCTCTGAGGCCTCCAGCCTTTGGCTTAGTTCCTCATTTTTCTGGCAAAGACTCCAAACCAGGTCCACCGTCGTAGTGCCAATAGTTAGCATACGGGCTATGCAACCGTTGTTAATCGCTAATAGATCCTCGACTTCACAAGAAGCAACTTAAGTTTGCCACTCTTCAGTCCAGAATTTGTTGTGAGTTCAGGCGATGGAGACGGTCTCAAGTGGAAACATTTCCAGAATGGCCTCAGAGAGTTCATCTTCTTTTCTCCCAAGGAAGTCAGACGCTTTGCTATGAGGAGGGGAATCGCGGGTTTCTTCATCCTCTTCTGAAGTGGCTCCACTAGTTGGCTGTACGAGATCAGATAGGACAATTCTCTTTACCACCATGCCAGTTGGCGGTAGGAATAGGAGGAGGTGGTTGTGGTGGTTTGGCCACTATTACAACTAAAGACAACGCCTCAAATGTGCTCGCCCTTCTGCTCTTCATTAGTGAAGTGCCCTCCTCCATTTCTTTCTCCTCTAAAGACAATTTCCTTTTACTTAGCAGGTTCAATTTTTCTAGCTACTTCTTGTACGTAGACGAACTAGTCTTTAAGGCCCTCACCTCAGCCACATTACATCGAATTGTGGCAAAATTCGGCCTCATGTTTTCTTTTTCAAGAAGACATCTGAAAGAAGAGAAAAGAGTTAGTAATTCAAGTAGGGTATTAAACGGAATTCAAAAGTGCAGATAATTCACCCCGAGATGCCATCGGTCTGTTTAATGTGAAGTGTGTGTTCTTGTCGATCAGCTCGTTGTAGCTCCGATCTTTGGGTGGCTGCTAGTAGATGTGGTCGATGATATCCCACTCTTCAGCAGAGATTTCACACCTAGACAATAAACCTACAAGCAGAAAAAATGTTAAACAATAAGAACTCACTTAAAAAAATCAAGCAGTTAGGCAAAAGAACTTACCGGCGAAAGAATAGTTGGTTGGAACTATGAGAGGAACCATGGGGTCGTCATTCATGGTGTCCCACCTCACTAATACCCAAAACCATAAATTTATCCACTCCTTTATCGAGGAGGGCGTATCTATCACGAAGTGGAAGTAAGATCCCCAGGGAGTCAAATAGTACCACCCCTTACTCTTATCACCTCTGACTATGCTTTTGGAAAGTACAGGGAATGAAAGACGCTAAAGGGCATGTCAATGCCCAGGCTGGTCTGACGCCATAGCATCCACAACCCAACCATTTGTGACCCAGATTTCGGATAGAATTAGGTCAGAGCTAGCCCATACAAGCACAAGACTAACCTAAAAAGGAAGTCTAAAACTTGCTTTTAACAAATTCTTGCTTATGGCCATGCAGCCCAATGTGGATAGCAAGCTCTTTCATTGGGGTCGAGGATAATGAGATCTATGCTATCAGGATCCTAAAGACCTCTCTACACTTAACTAGTTTTTCTGAGGTGATGTTGAAGGATATTCAGAAGCCCTCCACTTAATGGAAGTATTTACAAGAGGGGTAGGTAATCTCCATATATTTTTCCCCAACCTGATAGCCCTACCAATCTCATTCGAGGAGAGAGCAACTGGTTCATTCACCTCCGAACTCTCCATGGAGAACATCTCTTTACTAGACTTGTGCATAGAAATATTGGAAACCATTTTGATTTTAAAATAAAGTGTGTGGGAGAGAAATTTACCTAAATGTTGGTTTCAAACGGAGTGACGGTCACCGTAAGCTATCAAAGGACGCCAAATTTGCAAGGTGCTGTTCATCGAGAAATAAGAGTTTTACGTGGTTTTTGCGAAATGAAAATCAAACAAATGAGGGAGCTTAGCCTTATATAGGTGGTGCCAATGAGCCTTAACTGTTAGATGATTGTTGATCCCATCCTTACCATGTATATTATTGGTTTATCAACACCGTTGAATTCAAAACGTCATTTGATGAACGGCCTTGATGAAGTGGTCCATCTCACATGCGCGTACAGACATGTGGCCTCGAGCTCATACAGCTGTCGCCATGATTACCATTTGTTACCTGGGAAGCGTGTATTGGAAGCAAGCAACGCCCACAAAAATTGCCTTGAAAAAATGCAAAGGTTTTTCAAATCATTAGCACACAACCCTAAGTAGTCCAATCACTTAGGACTTCGCCTCTACCACAACTTTCCTTAGAGTAGTCATCACTTATGGCTTCATCCTTCTACTATGACTTCTCCTCTGCCACAACTTTCCTTAATGTTGCCATCGCTTAGGGCTTTATCCTTCTACTAGGACTTCGCCTTTGCTATAACTTCCTTAAAGTTGCCATCATTTAGGGCTTCATCCTTCTATTATGACTTCGCCTTTGCCACTACTTTCTGTCAGAAAATTACAACCTATGCCTACACCCAACAGAGGTAACACTCTTTTCAAGTGGCTATGTCAACAAAGTCTATACATTATATAAATATCCATACACGGACTTGATGGACTATTGTTACGAATTTTTTCCAAGTCATCCCCCATTTCATCGCCGTGTCAAGGGATGGACTGGATTCATCCTTCATGTGGCGGATGAACTAGATTCATCCTTTATGTAGTGGATGAACTGGATTCATCCTCCACATAGTGATTAACTGGACTTTGCCCTCCACCACGTATCGGATGAATTGCTTTCGCCTCCACAACATGTTAACGAACTAATTTCGTCTCGTTACGCGGTGGACGAACTGATTTCATCTGCTACCCCGGTGGATGCAAAGGCCCACATTACTTCATCGCAACTTAAACTAAGTCCGAAGTGATGACATCCAAAACGCGATTATCACTCATGCCGCAACCGCTCCACTTCAACTATGTAACTAAAAGATCTTTTATGGAGAGATCTCAAAAACCAAATCCTTAGGACTAATTGATGGGACGTATGGTAGACTCCAAAATGTTAAGTCATGCCTTACAATGTTAGGGAGCATTAAATGAATTGCATACCTATGGATTAACAGATTGACACCTAGGAGATGATGGTTCGCCCTAAATTTAATACCACATGTTCCACATCCAACAGTTTTTCTCTTATTCTCTTTCACTATAAATACCCATACTTACAATATAGGAAGGGGTTGATACCTGAAAAGAGAGAAAATGAGACACTTTTGCATTATCTGTATACACATTCCACCATTAAAACAAAATCACGTGTCAAGGACCGCAGCTTTACTTAAACCACTTGACCCAATTGCAGCCGTAGTTTGCCCAATTTTGGCCTCAAATTGTAAATATTAGTTTAGTTTGAGTTGTAATTTCCTTTCCATTGTAATAGTTATTTCAAATGTAAAATAGCTCTAATATTAGTAAATGTTTAGTATGATTCCTCATCATTTAAATGTATACTCCTATCACTTAAATTTTTGTTCTGAATGCTACTATAGGGGGTATTAGTCTTTCAAACATCTTTCAAGTTTTCTAGTGTTCACCCCCTGCACTAGCCATTGTAATTTTCTCATTTCATCAATTGTAATTTCAAGTTTTCAAGCAATCAATGATCAATTTACTTTCAATGCATTTCAATTTCATGTTATAAGCTTTCTACAAATTGTAATCAAAATTTTTCATCCCGAAACAATCGAGAGACATACTGCCACATGGTGTCCCCTTCTGTGCTAAGAAGAAAGGTACCCCGTAAAATTTGGTATCAGAGCTGTGGCTCAAGACATACCAAAGTTGTGGCTTAAGATCCTCGATAAGAAAGCTATGTCGTTGATGGCCTCGAGGAAAAGGTCGAGGTGGCAAAGACTGAAATTCGGGAATTACACATCTTACTGGATGAAAATCAAAGGGCTTCCATAGCTATGACTGAAGCCATTGCTATCCTTCCTAATCTGCAAGATGAAATGAAAGCATTGAGAGCTTAATTACTAGTGCTTCAACGTGCGATTGACAATGGGCAAGCCCTCACACGAAAGCATGTTCCCAGGCTCAGAATTTTAGAACCGTGTACCTATGGAGGGGCACATGATGCAAAAGAAGTCAAGAACTTCTTGTTTGATATGGAACAATACTTTCTTGCGATTTTGATCAAAGATGAAACAAGAAAGTTTACAACAGCTACCATGTATCTTGGTGGAGATACAAAACTATGGTGGTGAACAAAGTATGCTGATATTTAGGCCAACATGGTCCAACTACATTATTGGGATCTCTTCAAGGAAGCGATCAGATCTCAATTTTTCCTAGAAAATGTGGAATATCAAGCACGACGGACAATACGAGAATTGAAATATACAAGCTCTATCAAAGAGTATGTGAAAGCCTTTTCAGGACATATGCTGAATATTTGAGATATGTCGGAAAATGATAAGTTATTTACCTACATGGAAGGATTGAAATCGTGGACACACACGAAACTTCAGAGAAAGAAGGTTACTAATTTGAGCGCGGCCATGTGAGCCGCCGAATGTTTAAGCGACTATCAGCCTGAATCGAGAAAAGATCGATCTTTAGGGAATAGTCAAACTGTTGGAGGTGGAAACAGACCTTACTGACCCAGCTCAAACTCAAATGGGAGAAAGCGTTAATCTCATAATAAAGGAGGAGCATATTAAGGCACCCATCAGAGTAACTTTCAGGGAAACTATCAAAACTGTCATCGGGGAAACTATAACGGCAGCAAAAGTAGCAACTAGAATAAAGGGAAAGCAACGGAGGGCAGATCTAATGCCACTCCTAAATTGATGTGCTTTTTTATGTGAAGGACCCCATCGGGTGGTGAAATATCCTCAGAAAAGAATGGTGAATGCATATTGTCAACTAGCAAGTGGCATGATGAGTTCAAAGCAAGATACCCCATAAGCTATCATCGCGGTGAGACTAACTCCGAAGAGGATGAGGATGTAGTTGGTGCATTCTCACATCGGTGTAATACATTATCGCACTGGGCTACTAAAAAGGATGATGTCCCCTCGAAAGAGGTAAGGACGGAAGAATCGAAGGCTCGCATCTGTAGGGCGAAAGGCCTAATGTACATTGTAGGGCGAAATGCCTAATGCCAACCAGGGCTATGGTAGATACTACCGCTACTCACAACTACATCACAAGTACCGAAGTAGAGTGGCTTGGACTTGTTCTGGAAAGAGGTAATGGGAAAGTCAAAGCAATCAACTTCGCTGCTCAACCAATAGCGGAAGTAGCGAAATTTGTGTCAATCAAAGTAGGTCCTTTCGAAGGAAGGGCAAATTTGTCGACAGTTCAGATGGATAATTTCAAGCTTATTCTGGGATTGGAATTTTTTGGGGATACTAAGACTGCAGTGTTGCCATATTCTGGCTCGCTAATAATGAAAGGTAGTAAACCATATGTCATCACTACACAAGCGGGGAAGATAGACGAGAAGAGTATCTCGGTCATGCAATTTGATAAGGGTTTCGAAAAAAATGAACCATCATTTTTGTACACTCTTCGATTGGAAGATATCGAAAAGGCCATTGGTCCTATTCCAAAACCTATTAGAAGGCTTATCAAGGAATTTGAGGACATCATGATAGACGAGTTATCAAAGAAATTGCCACCAAGGAGGGCGATTGATCATGAGATTGAACTTATTTCAGTTACCAAACCTCCCACCAGGGTACCTTACCGAATGTCTTAGTCAGAGCTTGAAGAGCTTCAGAAACAATTGGGAGAAATGTGGGAAAGTGGGATTATCGTGCCTATGAAATCCCCATATGGAGCTCCCGTATTGTTTTAGAAAAGTTCGATGGTTTTCTTAGAATGTGCTACGACTATCAAGCCTTAAACAAGATCACTATGAGAATAGTTATCCTATTCCGCTGGTCACAGATCGTTTCGACCAACTGAACCGGGCGAGATATTATACGAAGACTGATCTCAGAACCGGATACTAGTAAGTACGGATCAAAAAGAGAGATAAGGCAAAAACTACTGTGGTAACCAAATACGGAGCCTTTGAGTTTCAAGTGATGCCTTTTGGCTTGACGAACACTCCAGTGACATTTTGCACAATGACAGGTACTTAGTGGGTTCTTAGATAATTTTGTAATGGTGTACTTGGACAACATAGTAATCTACAGCAAAATATTGAAGTAACATGTGCTACATATGACACAGGTTTTCAATCGGCTGAGAGATAATAAACTCTATGCCAAACCGTCTAAATGCTCATTAGCTCAGACATCCATCAGTTTCTTGGGTCACATCATTGAACAAGGTAAAATATGCATAGGTTCAAAGAAGGTTACAGCTATCAAAGATTGGCAACCACCAAAGAATGTACACGATGTATGTTCGTTTCTCGAGTTATGCAATTACTACCGAAGATTTGTGAAAGGATACTCGGAAATTATACTGCCACTTACCGAACTGACAAAGGATGAGGATTGGGTCTGGTCATCTCAATGCCAAAATGCTTTCGAAAAGTTGAAGAAACCTATGTGGACAAATCCAGTGTTAGATTTACCGAATATGACTAAACTATTCGAAGTGCATACCGATGCTTCAGACTTTGTACTTGGTGGAGTCCTTATGCAAGAAGGACATCCGGTAGAGTATGAGAGTCAAAAGCTGAATCAAACAGAACCGTCATTACTCGACACACGAAAATGAGCTGTTGGCGGTAGTCCATTGCCTTAGGGGATGGCATCACTATTTGCTTTGGTCTCCATTTATTATGAAGACAGATAACACTACGGTTAGTCACTTAATGTCTCAACCAAAACTATCAAGCAAAAGGCTCGTTGGCATGAACTTATTTCAGATTTCAACTTTATGTTGGAGTATCGTCCCAGATCTAGCAAACATGTTGTCGATACTTTTAGTTATCGGGCCAACTTGGCCACCATTTGCTCTATGTCTGCTCTTTCGGGAAGCACAATGACCACAAATACAAGGAACCAAATTCGAGCACTTTTGGAAAAAGACCCAACTACTCAATATTTGGTCGACCTCATCACGTAAGGTAAAATTCAATAGTTCTAGCTCGATGGGGGTCTAGTGAAGACTAAGGAAAATCGTCAATATGTTCCTAAGGGCGTAGATTTGAGGAAATCATTAATCACAGAATGCCACGACACGATTTGGAGATGGCATCCCGGAAAGGAACACACTTCTGCACTACTAAATCGTGCATACTACTGGCTTAAAATTCAGAACGACTTTGTAACTTATGTGAAAACTTGTGTGTCAGCAAGATAATGCAGATCATCAAGAAAAGGCAGGCTTGTTGGAGGCCCTTTCAGCCCCCAACTAGACCATTTGAGAGTGTATCGGTGGACTACATTGTTGGATTGCCA
>CAIGRB010003544.1:9002-47875 GCA_903798255.1 Fraxinus quadrangulata | reverse complement strand
AATAAATAAATAAATAATAATTAAAATTAAAAAAACGAAAAAAATGAAAATTCTTGTACAATTGGGAAAAAAAAAGGACTCTTCTATTCTAGACCCTTCATCGTTGAAGTAAGGGTGCGTAAGATTTCAAACTGCAAACTCAAAATTGAATTAAATTTGTGTTTTTTGACAAGAAACAAGTAGAAAGATGGGAGGAGAAGGAGAGGATACGCAGAAGTTGCAGAAAATAGCGGCGGCGTCTTACGACTACGACAACGACCCACGATGGGCGGACTACTGGTCTAACATCCTCATTCCACCCAATATGGCCTCCCGCTCCGATGTTGTCAACCACTTCAAGCAAAAATTCTACCAGCGATACATCGTACAGTATTCTTAATTTTTTCTTTAATTATTTTTCGAGTTAATAGGTTTGATAGATTACTCCTATTTTGTTCTTGGTAACTTTCTTGTGTGTATTAATTCTTGCTGGAACCAGAGTATCATTTGCTAAGTGAATGTTTTATAGGGCCTTTTTTATTTTTTATTTTATCCTGAACCAAGATGGTTAGGTGAAGAAATAAACTTGCTTTCCCAACTTAAATACTTTTTTTTTTTTTTTGGTTTTTTTTGCTATGAATTGTATTTTTTGGCTTTTTATTTGGGTGTAATTACAGTGTATTTTATCTGGGTTTAGTTGATTTACGCAGTCTCCACTTTATCACAATGAAGAAATATCAAGAATTTGAGAAATTTGACATTGTATATGGGTCTGCTTGGGAGTTTTGGGTACAAGTTATGGGTTTTCTTATTAAAGCATCGTTTTTTAGTTTTCGATTTTGGGTGGTTTTGAGTAGCAGTTTAAAGTACCTCCTGCTTGGGAGTTTATTATGCAGCGAATCTGAAAGTTTATTAAAGAATAAAATTACATATATGTCCATATATGTTTGAATCGTTGTTTTAGAGAGGGTAAAGCTGGTAGAGAATTTGGAAAAAATTGTCAAAGTTTCATTCCGTTTTAGGGTAGATTAGGATATAATTGCCTAAGAGAGGGTAAAAAAATAAAAATAAAAAATTGAAAGACGGCCAAAAACCAAGGATTTGGTGAGTTGAAAAATACAACCCCCAAAACGGATACCCAAAAAACTAACAAACACTGATTTTCCAACCTTTCATAAATAGTGACACCCAAAAACAGTCAAAACCAGTGGAAAAAAACTGGCAAGTAAGCCCTAAGGGAATATTGTTAAAATATATTCTAGTTTGGCAGTTCCATTTGAGTTTTATATTTGCCCTCTTTTAGTTTTGTGAATGTATATCAAGCTGATATCCAAGATTGATTACTGTGAGATACCGACCATGGATCGCGTCTCAGCAAATCTTGAGAGTGAATTTGTTTTGCTGGCTGTAGTTCAATGAAATGGTTGGGATTGTGGACTATCTATTTCAAATGGTACATTTGAGTACTTTAATGTTCTCCCATTTTGTGGTATTTGAAGGATTATGAATACATGAAACAACACCAACAAATGTTGGCAGGCATGTGTTTCGAAATAACGATGGATTTTTTTTAGTTATTGCATGTCTCAAGTATAAAACTTTTGAAGGTCTCTTAGCTTTTTGTAGTACATGAATGTGGGGTTAGGAGTCAGCAAAAGCTTGCAAGCAGCACATTAATTATCCTTTTTGCTGGACCTTTATGAGATCATTATGTGTTGCTGAATTGATGCACTTTACTGTGTAGGATCCTGATTTGGTTGTTGATCCAATCAATCTTAACAATACTCCTCAGCAGTCAAGGCCATCAGTGCCACCATCACAATCTTCTTCAGCTTCTACACAGAATAATCATTCCCGCTCACGGGATTCTGGTATAAAATCTTAGATTTCTTCATTTACTTTTACAATATCAGAATAAATGTTGCTTTGCGTTATGCTTTCTTTTTCTGGTTAGATCTGCTTTGAACTGCTTGAATTCATGTTAGGGTCTACAGGTAGGACATCAGGGGCATCCACAGCTCAACCTCCTAATTCTACGTCATTGCGTTGGGATCGACAAACCATCCAATTTTCTGTCAATGCTTGGGTATGCTAAATTCTGTTTTGTAATTGGGATTGATGCATGCATAATGTATTCTGGAGAAGATAGTCCAACAGAAATCGTGTCTTCAAGATCTATGTAGCTATAATTATCTTTGGATTTCCTCCATCAAGCAATTACAATTGCTAGCTCGTTCTTACACCAAAACATTACCTATATTAGATAACAATGACGTGTTATGGGATTCAGGTTGCGACTATCATCTTTCTTTTGTGGCCATGTAATTGATGTTTATTGGTTTATGCACCTGTAGCCTGTAGCTGGAGTGTGTACAGATTTGTTGCTCGTCATGAACATTCTTAGAGTATGCACAAAAAATTATATTCTATTTTAATTTGATAAGTTTTATACAGCCAGCTCGGGATGATTCGTAATCCTCTATATTAGAGGAATTTTGGTTGATGTTCATAATTGGCTGTTCAAAAACAGTTAAGCTCGCTGAGAATTTATGTAATTATTGCTTCCTTCAGAGTGTATGGGAATCCCATAATTTCCTCCCGGCTTCTTCATTCCAGATTGAATAGTACTTGAGAGAGATCTAGAGTCATGGAATTGATATTACTTGCATATTTATTGTTGGGGAGTGCTGAGTATGCCTGTTTGTTTGCTTTCGAAATTAAACATGAGACTGGTATTGTTCATTTGTGGTTGAGTTAGGAAAGCTTGCGACTGTTGCTTCTTTTGTTGTAAGTTATTTCTAAATTTCTTTTCTCCTTTTGGGTTGAGGAAATGTGGGTATTGCTGAGCTGGTGTGATTTACAGCTGCTTAGTAGCTTTTTTTAAATATATATGACAGCTTATGTTTCTTTTTTATGTTTTGTAGGTATTTGTTGTGGCAGTACTTGCTATCTTTCCTCTCGTGCCTAAGAATCTGTCGAATCGGGCATACCGGCTTTCCCTCTTGGGGACTGCTTGTTCTTGTCTGTATTCTTTGTATTCAACATATGGGGTAAGTCTTTTTTTTTTTTATAGCTCTTTAATAAATTTGTTGGTGCATGGATTTATTTTTACAGCATCAGTGTACTTACTAGTAATTGATAATTATTTGCAGAAACCTAGAGCATGGAATTTGCAGGCTTTGCAAGTTTGGTTTCAGTCAGTGGTGGTTACCAAAGATTTTATCTACTCCATCTATTGCCTTACATTTCTCTCTTCACATTTGTGCCTCAAATGTTTGTATTACTGCGGTTCTGCTTAATTAGTGTCTCTGCCTTATTTTCTTAATCTATCCTGGGCTCTTCCTGTCCATTGCTCATAATTTGTTGATTTTCAATGTTGGCAGTCGCTCTGATTCCCATTTTGGGTCGAGCCCTTGAGCAAGTTGCAAAGTTTTTGAGGCGCAACTTTAGCAGATCCACTTTGTATAGGTAAAGAAATATGGATTTCTTACATCTGTGGAACAATGTTGTGTGTTAGTCATCTATTTCACATCCTTCGCAGGAAGATGGCCATGAAAAAGGATTAAGTAAACTTAGAGAAAAAGAATTATTTAGGTGCATTATTTGAATAGTGAAGTTTTATGAAGAAATGATAATGATGGTCATCGTTATTGTTCAAACATTGCCGCAGAAAATGAAGTCTGAAACACTCCTCTTTCCATGTCTTTTAGTAAAAGATATATCAAATCGGGTGATGTTGCTCCCTGAAATTGCGAATTCAAGAATAAAAGCTCAATTTCTAGTCAAATTTGTAATTCATGCTGTAAATTTTTATATTGTGAACATCGTTGCTGCTGTCATTTTGATGTTAAAAAAGACACCATATATACACCTGAAAGGATGATGTGAAGCGGAAAAATCAAGCTCTCAAATGTACGCTACTAAGAACAAATACATGTAACCATAAGCTGGCTCGGGCACTCGGTAAAGAGAAAAGGAGATGAGAGTGGGAGGAATTGGGATAAAATTGCATATTCCAACCGGAAATTATTCTGAAGATGTAGTTAATATTCTTTCTTTATAGACAGGTAGGGTAATGCTGTATTACTTCTTTCTTGGATGCCTGCAGGAAATACTTGGAAGGGGCATGTGTTTGGGTTGATTCAAACACTTCAACCCTTGGCATTCTATCCTCACAAGCAGAGATTGGAGTTGGGTTCCTTCTGATTTTCTCTCTCTTCTCGTAAGTATCTCTTCTCAGTTCCCACATTTATTCATTTTTTGGACTCGATCATCAACCATTTATTATTTTTTAAGAAAAAGAAATTTGTGTAATTCTTTAAGATATCTTCTTCCTTGACCCATATTTCAAAATGCAGGTGGCAGCGCAATATTATACAGACATTTATGTACTGGCAGGTGCGTGTAGCTTCTCTGATTTAAAAATATGAAAAATTTCCATTTTTGTGTGACATTATTTTGTGGCCTTAGAAATATGCAGTGAGAGTGTAAGTGAAGCTTTCCGTCGCTTTCTAGCTAGATTATTGAGTCTGTCTTAACATTATTTGGTAGTGCAATATATTTTATATGGCTCGTTCAAGATATTTGGCTCAGCTTCCTGTATGATTTTCATATCCTTAAAGAGTTACTGCAAATTTTAGGTCAAGTTCTTTGATCTGAAAATAGCTGTTCAAGATTGGAAAATATAAATTTTGGTGTCGTGGTTCTGGCCATTTATAACCTGTTGAGTAGATATACATGGTATATGTTGTTGTTGAGCCATTTTATCATCAAGTTACTGTTGTTCTTGGACGTACTTCTAGTTCTCTTCAAAAATAGTTTGCACTTTATTTGGGGTATTAGCATTAATAGGTACTTGGAACTTTTTCTTGCAGCTTTTAAAGCTTATGTATCAAGCTCCTGCAACTGCTGGTTACCATCAAAGTGCATGGTCTAGGATTGGTCGGACTGTAAATCCATTTATCCAACGCTATGCTCCATTCTTGAACTCTCCTATCTCTGCCATTCAAAGATGGTGGTTTAGGTGAGAGGCCTTGGGAGAGAAGGGGTCGGGGGCGAAATGCTGTTATTTCCTTTTGAGACCTTGTAAGCTAAGATTGCAAAAGAAGATACAGGTTTCGGAATTTTAGATATATGGTTACCAGTTGACTTTGTTTATACTGATATGTTAGTACTTCTTGCTAATGTTTTCACCTAAAAAGGGTTGACTATAAAGGAGTATCTTCCTATGAAATTCCGTTTTACATTTTCTACTGTTTATGGACAGTTTATTTACTTGAGATATATTTTGATCTACTTCAAGATTTCAATGTGAATTTGGATTCTTAAATCTTCTATTTGAGAACTCTTCAGAACGGGAGAATCTTAAGTCTTTATTATTATTATTTAAAAATAGGGATACGAGAATTATAAACAAAAAAAGGGTCAAGTTTAAGCTTCCCATTCTAGTAGTAATTTTCTTTGAAAATGAAGCATCTCGATGAATCAAAAATATATACTAAATAGAATTAGTATTCGATTTGTGAAAAGGAAGCCAAAAGTAAAAAAGATTACTGGCCACCAAGAAGAGACATTAATGCCGTATCAAAGAGTTGGTTAGGCAGCCGTTTCTCGGTGATATATATAATTTGATCGCGTTGAAAATTCGGTAGTTATTAATGGTTTGGAAAGGAAGTTGAGCTACGTGTCAGGTTCTACTATTTTTCCCTTTGCAAGGACAGAGATGATAAAATTTAGTTAACCGAATTTGAGTGGCTCGAATTGAACAATAGTAGAACCTGACACGTAGCTCAATTGTATAAACAATAGTCAACTCAATTGAAAACTCAATCTAAGTTGATACTGTTGATTAATAGTGAAATTCGCACGGACTNATAAAATAATTTACACGTAAATTTAAATTTTTATTTATATTTTAACCACGCATTATTCAAAAAATTATGTTATAAAATTCATTTTAACAAAAAAAAAAAAAAGAGGATGCTCAAACACAAATAATCCCGAAAGGCAAAACCCGCCATTTTTACTGCACCCGTTCCGCGTGATAAGATTCTTTCTCAAATCCCAGTAAAACCTACCTTTTTAAAAAGTCATCTTCAGATTTGTAATTCTATTTTTTAAGGCACCGGACGATGGCGATGGAAACATCGACATCTTTGCCGGTGGAGATTGATTCGAGCGAGCTCTCTGAAAATTTGAAGAAACAAATGGAAACAGATGGTTTGATCAGGGTTTCGAGATTTCCTAGGCGGAGAGCTGTGAATAAATCGTCGTCGTTAAAAGCTCGGCCGCGTCGCCAACAGTCATTCAGCCGCGAAATCGGCCATGCTGCAGCAGAGACCTATTTGATCACTAGCCTCAGCTTCAAACTCCTTAGCTATCTCGGGTACTATTCTTTGTTCTTTTCTCTTCCTATTTTTTAGTTCATTCAATTTATTCTTTTATTTATTGCATACTTCAATTGATCGCATAATTTGATTATCCTTTTGTTATGTTTCTGCTGAAGTGATTTATCAAATAGGGTGTAGTAAGCAGGTATAATTGATGAGCTAGGAAAAGTTTAATCTTTTGATCTTGTTGTGGCATCTAAACAAATATAGCTACTTAAACTGTACTAGGCAAAACATGAAAAAATAAATAAATAAATTGTGAAGTATGTTAATTAAGATTAGAATTGGTATGCAAATATGTTATGGCAGTGAGCACAAAACAGAGAAATTTTATATTTTCTGAAGAACATAATAGGTTACGTTTTGCGATGACATGTGATACCATCTTGTTAAGAAGAACTAGTGATACATTGCTTGGGTTGTTAAGATAGATATTAAAATTCTATTGACCGACCAAATAAAGAATTTTGAGAAAACAATTTCACTCATTATTGATTGGGGTCGATCAAAGAGATACTGGGGAGAAAACCGAGAAAATATAAATGTCTTCCTATTTGAGGATTTTCGATGGCAATTCCTCGTATATAGCACTGAATAATACTCTCATCTTCGTGTGCAATTGCCGAATCTAATTTCCTCATTTGAAAAGGATCTCACTCAAATGATCTTGAAAATGAAATGCTTATAACAAATGTTCATTGGCTGATTCTTTAGATTTTGAGCGCATAATTCACAACAACTACAACAAGAAGTCAAGCCTTGTTACCAATAAAGCTTTTGGAAGGTGCCATAAAATCAAACCATTTGCAAGTTTTATATGTACACCACACGATTCAAGATTGTTTAATTCGAATTTGAGATATCATGGATTCCTTTGATCCCAAGTTCAAGATGGTCACATAACGTAGCAATTGAAAGATGCTCATTTTGTGTTATTACTTTTTGTCTCAATTTCAACCTTTACTTTTTACATACAAGCTAGTTTCTTTCCTAAATGTCTCTTTTATTCAGGGTAGGCTACCGCTGGATAACACGACTTCTTGCCCTAGCTCTTTATGCCATGTTACTTATGCCTGGCTTTCTCCAAGGTGCGTTCAAGATGTGAATATTCCTTATTTAATACACGAAAACTTAGTGGTTATGCATATATAACTTCTTTAATATTGTAAATATGTATTATGTAGTGTATTCACCATTTATTATTAGGAGCAGACGCTAAAGAATTTGGTCCTTGTTACTGATTGAAAGTTCAGAATGGATTTTTAAAATTTTTATCACATTTTTGGTCCATTGGAATTTAATGGACAATGTCATCTAAAAATGCACAATCTGTTCAGTGAGCCCAAAGCGTAAGTGAGAAAGATGCAATTGGATTAATTTTTCTGAAAAGAATCCATGAACAATCATGTAACTATGAGTAGAAAAACTGAACAACAATATTCAAAACTAATTGTCCATTTCTTTTTTTTTTGATTTGTGGGTGGGGGTGGCTATTGGTATTCTAATATTGTTATTTATATTTTTCTGCTTCTTACCATAAAATGAATTTTATTACTCCTCTAAACATATTAACTGAAGTTATTTTTATCTGTAATACTAGACTTGCAGAATACGTGTTCATGTGATCATTTTTTTAGTATGCATAGCTTGAATTCGATGCTCCTGTCCAAGATTTAGCTTCTTTATCTTGAATGATAAAATCTTTTATATTTGTTATTTGGTAGTTGCATTTCAATATTTTTTTTCAAGCCAAGTCCGCAGAAGTATTATTTATGGAGATCAACCAAGGAATAGGTACATTTTGTGAGATTGAAGTCTTTGTCTAATATTTTTTCACTTCGTTTACTTCCTATGTCGATTGTAATATAAAAGTACTTTCCAGGTTGGATTTATATTTACCATCAAATGAAGATGGCCTGAAACCTGTGGTGGTATTTGTAACTGGTGGGGCTTGGATTATTGGGTGAGTAAACTAGAGGTTATTACCTTTAACTTATTTTCTTCTGCCTATTGTTTTAGGTAGGGGTTTCAATGGTGCCATTCTGCCAGCTTTCCCGCCTCCCCTAAATTCAACCTCCACCACTTCCAACGTCATATGCCACCACCAACTGCCCTTACCATTTTCTATTTGCTATAAAAATATATCGTGTATAAATCTTTGAATTTATGTTTACAGATAAATAAATTTATGTCCGTACATGTTCTGTTGGCTGTTGCCTGGAGATTAATTCAGTGAAGGTGGTGGTTTGGAGATTAATTGGGTGGATACAAGGTATTTTGGTGGCAATGCTGTCTGATACCTTTTGGGAGTAATGAGGAGATGGCTGGTGGTGGTGTCTACTATTGTCAAGGTCTCCTGTGGTGTGAGGGTACCTTCAGTTGTGTGTGCAAGGAAGAATGAAGAAAAAAAGAGGAAAGTAAATGGAGTGACAATGGTGGGAGAAGACAATCGTGGTGTTGTTAAAGGGTGGATGCAGCATGTGATCCCATTCTCTTCTTGAAAATAGGATTAAATCCAAAATCTCGATAAAAAAAGGCCTTTGGAGAATTGTGATTTTGGCCATTTTCGAAGTTAAAATTTCAGAAACCTCAAAACCTTTGATGTGGGCCTACTACAAGTGTTTAATTAGGGGAATACTGGCCCACTTTGCTGGGCATCTTTATTTCAGTGTCGGATTTCAGATGACTGAACAAACTAGCCATTACAGACTATGGGAGGGAACTCCATCTTTATTAGTTGAATTCCATCAATTTGAAAAATAGATGTCACTTAATATACATGCCACATTTAGAATGTCTTGACCTATGTTCTTTTTGCTTGACTAGCATTGTTTCCTCAGTCCAAAATGTACTCATTATGTTATGTTAACTCAAGAGGTGACCAAATAGAGTTGGACAGTTCATTGTTGAAAGTCGAAATTCAACTCAGATATTATATTTTCCTTTTTATGTTGAATGACATTGTCGTGTTAGTTTTTTTTTTTTTTTTCAAAATATCTATTAAGTGGATTTTAAGTAATATTTTATCCAAAGGAACCAGTAATTTTTTAAGCTAGCTATTCCAATGCATAATTCATAGCATCTGTTGAAAATGCCACTTGTGTCCTATTGAAATCATATTATAATCGTGTTCGCAGGTACAAGGCATGGGGTTCTCTGCTAGGACTACAATTAGCGGAAAGAGATATCATAGTGGCATGTATTGATTACAGGTAACTGACTCAATCTTAATTATATCATGTTTATTCTAATTCATGAATTGAACATATTTGCAATCATATTTTTTGATAAGAAAAATAGCCTATTTGAATTGGCCTTATTGCCTAATTCCAGACAAATTGCTAGATTTTCTCTCCCCCAACCATCCTGGAAAAGAACACTTATATTTATTAGAAACGTTTTATCAAATAATATTGTGTTTCCCATGCAGAAATGGACTGGCATGATTTTTTTAATAGATTCTTCTGTATTTCTTCTTTGAAAAAAAAAAAAAAAAACAGAATACACAACCATTCTAGCATGTCATCATATTTGTTTCATTGTTCCTTTATCAATATAATGTCCAGTGAGCTGGGGTGTGCAAATTATTTCCTAGAACTTGAATTAGTTATCATTTGGTTGAATGAGTTCATGATAAAAAAAAAGATTATTAAGTACACCTGTTGACCTTCCAAATGAACACAGGTATTGGCCTGAGTTGCTAAGACCTTCATATACATCGATGAATAAATTATCTCTTTATCTCCTATGTGCACGCACATGAATTTTTATTGGCAATATTATCACCTTGTTTATGTGTATCCATCTGGTTGCAGAAATTTCCCGCAGGGAACAATCAGCGATATGGTTAATGACGTTTCTCAAGGGATTGATTATATTTGCAACAATATTATTGAATATGGAGGTGATCCAAACAAGTGAGTAATTTATGTTTATTTCTTGTTGACCTCACTGCAAAACAGGAGCAATAATATCAGGATTTTCATGAAAGAGATAAAATGGGGGGAAATTGATTGAGATGGTATGTACAACTGAAGTAACCAAGGGTTTGTCAATAATGGTGGTGGATAGAGGATAAGGTCAGGAACAAAATAGATTTGTTGTTAAATAGAGAATCTGACCCTAGATAATAGAACACGATGGAAAAAAGGAAAAGATTTATTTTGTTGAGCCTAAACATCAAGTCTTGTTGACATGTAATATTCCTAAGCAAAAAAGGGTTAGGATCTGCTGAGTTCTGGTGAATTATGAATGATGCTTCTCGCTAAAACATGTGTCTGAAAACATTTCTGCAGGATTTATCTTATGGGTCAGTCAGCTGGTGCACATATTTCTTCCTGTGCTCTTGTACAGCAGGCAATCAAAGAATCCAGAGGCGATAGCATTTCTTGGAGTGTCTCCCAGATAAAAGCTTATTTTGGTTTATCAGGGGCGTAAGTATAATATTTTCAGTATTTAAATTTTTTTTTCATCTTGTTGAGGAACCAATATCTCTGGTTCTTCCATGATTGGGAACTAAACTGTTTGATGGACTATAATGATTTCCTAATCCATGAATATTGACAGGTACAATTTACTCAACCTGGTTGATCATTTCCATAATCGAGGCTTGTATCGCTCCATCTTCTTAAGGTATACAAGTTCTTTTCAATGTGAAGTCATGTAAATTCATAGCTTATGGGTAAATTTTGGCCGACCATGTTCTTTTGCTCCATTTTATTGATGTCTTGATTTGTTATTTACAGTATAATGGAAGGAGAAAAATTATTGGAGCAATTTTCTCCTGAAGTTATTGTACAGGATCCAAGCTCTGACAAGGCTGTTTCGCTGCTGCCCCATATTGTCCTTTTCCATGGTACTACAGATAGTTCCATACCATCAGATGAAAGGTTTGAATTCCTTCTGAAGAACGTTGTTAATAAGCTGCCCTTGACTTAATACAAGATGCCGTGTCTCGTTGCAGTAAATGAATTGTCTAATTCCATGATTTATGAACTTTGTGTGTCAATTTTTTCTACTGCAGTTGCAAAATATCTTCACGTTTTAATAAAATGACATCATCTCACAAGTTCAGAGGAGCTACGTATTGTATAAGATGCTAATGGCTAGGTCAATACCCAATATGTCTCATCATTCTAGCATTTTAATGTATGGGCTTTTTGTCGATCTCATTTATGCTAGAATATCCTTTCTGCAATTCTAATCTTGTTGGTTACCACTTGTGTATTGTTGCGAAAGTGTGCAAAATGTTTTTATATCTGAAATTTTTCTTGAGCACATATGGAATATGTTCGGCATCATGACTTTTGCTTTTGAGTGCCTGTATTGATACTCAAGTGGAAGCATAGGCAGTTAGATGTTTACCATTACTATGTTGAAAATGATTGTTGTTTTTCCAAAATCCACACAAGGGGTTGGAGGCAAAACATGCTAAAGCAGTGAAGTTCAGAAATTCAGTCTTTACTTTAAATGCTTTCCAAAGTGCATATGAATCTTGATGTGTTTAGATGATCTCTGCATGAAAATTTGGAAAACTTCTGGTAGCATTACATTTTCTTTGGAAAAAAATTTATTTTGATCGTTTGTAGTATGATCACATGGATACATTAGTCATATGCCATAGATTCATTTTTGCTGATCGAAATGCATCTTAAACTGCATGCATACTTGCACATATAAATGATTTGAGCAATTAAGTGAATGTCCAAAATCTTCCTTTAATATTGCATTTTTCTGCAGAAGACTTCTATAATTTGATACCTTGATTTGTCACATGGATAATTGAGTTATCTCTATGGTAAATTATAGGTTTAATGTCTCAAGCTGCAAGCAAATCCCTTTTTCTTTTAGAACTACTTGAAAGCTCGTTTGTCATAGACTTTTCCCCACTTTTTAACCACATTCTCCAAAAAATTCATTTTTCACTTGGAAAAAGCTGTGCCATACAAGCTTTGAATGTGGTGGAGCTGTATAATGGTTTTTTAATTCCCTTAGGTACCTGATAAAGTAGGTGGAAATTTATAAGCTCCTGTAGGCCAGGCTAGCCCTTAAGAGTCCTTTTGTTTTCCATGAGGCAAGGTCGGGGTCCTTACAAATAGGACAAATATAGACCTGGCATGATGATTGTGTGTGGTAAATTGATATTTCTATACATCTTTTGATTTATTGTCCTTAAAAGAGCTGTTTAATGGCTAAAATATTTAGTCGTTTTCTCTTTAGCTACCTAACATGCGATTGCCCTGCTGCTGGTTTGGAACTGAGTATGCCTGACCTTGATGGGATTCCACGACAAAAGTGTTTCAACCTAAACTCATGTTTCCCCCAATTTAAGGTTTTAAGGCTGGCACAGTTTGAGAGGCTATATGCATTGAAAGCATAATAAGTCGTCCCGTTGAAGATTACATGTCATGAATTTGGACAATGCATAACTCAAAATAGAAGAAAAGCATCAACTAAGTATTTAAATTTTTAAAGAATTCTCTATTTTGTAATATATGGTTTCTTGTATCTGACAAAAGAAAATGCATGCACGATGTAAACCTTTATTTTAACTTGTTTCCTATTTTCAGTAAAGCATTTGTGAATGCACTCCAAATGAGGGGGGCTCGAGCAGATCTTATTTTATATGATGGGAAAACTCATACAGATCTATTCCTTCAAGTAAGCATGATGTGTGTTTCGTTTTTCATCTAATGGCTTATGTAGTTGTCATAGATTTTACAATTAATACTGCAGATTGTAATTATCAGTTTAGAATTATCCATTTCCCACCCTTTCTAAAGCTAGCATCAGATTGATAAATAACTCAACTGATATGCTAGAGAAGTAGAGATATAACTACTTACAATGAGATACAACTCGTTCTGATTCAAGATTGGCATAGGACTGACGAGGGTTGAGTTTTAAGTGAATGTAAATCAGCCTGAACAGTTCATCAACCTTGGAACTTAATGTTTGTCTCAAAATGCAGGATCCTCTACGAGGTGGTAAAGACGAGCTTTTTGACTACGTGGTAGCCTTCATACGTGCTGATGACAAAGAAGCTCTTGCTAGGGATGCAATGGCTCCTCCTAGAAGACGATATGTTCCAGAGATATTGTTGAGATTGGCTCATCGGGTCAGCCCTTTTTAGGCCAGACATTTCCTAGTAATGGCCACTGATAAGCAAGTTCTAGGTCACGCTACCATATAATCATCAGAAGCATGCTCTTGAAATGTGTTGAAGACTGGCAGTGCATTCTGCCGTTTTTAGCCTCCAGCTTGTAATGATTATACGGATGGTCATTTTTATACAGATGTTGAGTTATTTATAATTGACACGATTTAATTCTCAATGAAAATGGAGGTTTACTGTTCGATATATGGAAAGTATGTTGGTACTTTTTAGTCATACCTTGAACTCCCCTTTAATCCCCATTTAAAGAAGAGAAATATGTGGGGAATGTTTAATTTTGACACTCCATTCTGAAAAATGGCCAAAAATTGTAAGATTTGCATGCATGGCCAATTTTTAAGAAGTTAGCAAATATGCCCCTAGAAGTTGACATATATTCCGATGGGCATTTTAAACAAAATGACAAAAACACCTCTTTTCCTTGTACGAAACTTATGTCTTAAATCCCCAAAAAATCATGAATTATGTTAAAAATATTTCTTAACAAAGAAAATATTTTCCTTTAAAATAAAGAAAACTAGACATATTGTCAAAAGTTGGAAAATATTTTCAATTGAAAAAATAACAATCAAACACTTCAAAGTAGAGATTCGGGTGGAAAATTGATAATTTTTATGAAAAATGAATGCAATCAAACACACTCTAAGTGTAATGGTATATACTTTTTTTTACACTGTGCGGGAATTCAAAAATTATTGGGCGAAAAAATGTTTTTTTGACAAAAAAAAAAAAACCAATCTAATCATGTGTCAACACGTGACACAATGTCAAAAACGATGTAAAATAAAATGTACATGTAGCATAATTGAAAAATCTCATTCCCATTAGCACGTGTTCAGAAAGTCGTGACTCCCCAAATTTCATATGAACGTCTCTTAATCTGCGAAAGCAGTTCGTCTTGACTTAACTCAAATTTACAAGTTATTTTTTATTTTTTTTGTCACTTACAACCGCTTGGTCTATTCACTTTTAAAAAATAAATTATATATTACAATTTTATATAATTTGTGTTTTATGCTCATTGGTTGGTTGTGCATCACAATTTACAAATTTATTTACCAACACATGATTTGGTGAGATTTAATTGGGTGTGTGTGAACCATATTATTTTAAAAGAATGTATTCTGGAATAATAAATTGATGAAGAATATGTTATTAATGTAATGAAAAATATTATTTTATTAAAGAATAGGTGGTTGAAAATGAAAAGAATAATGAAAATTTTAAAAATAATGGGATCAAACGGGCTTCTCAAAATCTCATCAACTGAAAAAAAAAAAACCTTTCACATCTTCTTTCTGATACCTCATCCATTTGTAAAAATTTGCACACTGTTCTCTTGTTTCCCATCCCACTTTCCTTTGCAAATTGCAATTAGCATAAAACACACAAACCGTACGAGTAACCCACAATCAAACCTCTTTTCCCGCCATAAACCAAGCGGTTAATTAACCGTTTTTTGTGTATACCACTATCTGGATACAAAACGCATTCATATTTTCTATTTTTTGTTCATTCTGTGATGCATCATCATCCACAATGTCTCTGCTTATTCAAGTATACTCTACTGTAATAATGTTGGTCCTGCTACTCCCATCAACTTCCGCAGTATCCTACTCCAAATTCTCTTCGTTTCCACACTCAATTTCAGGTATTTCTCTCTTACTAAAGAAATATTATGAAATTGAAGGACAAAAATGGGTCTTTTATCATTTTTCATGTTTCTTCCTGTTTTCCTGACTGTTTACTGGGTGAAATACTTAATATCGATGCAATGTACGAGATACTAGAGGATGCCTAAATTTAACATAATGATGACATGGGTAGTTTTTTTATTAACTTTTGAGAGAAAATAGGAGTGGGTAATCTTTTCGATGGGCTGATCCTGCAGCAGAACCCATCTTAGGGAATAACTGCTCGTCCCACTGAAAATCAGATCCGAAATAGGGTTTTGAGATTGAATCTAGACGTCGCCAGGCCAGAACAGTCAGGTTCGGCTGTGACATCTAATTTCCTTCTAAGATTTCTGAAGCCAACACGAGTATTAATATGTTTAGCCGATGGACGGGTTGGAAAGAGTATATATTCAGAACATATGCATGGAATGTGTCACATACAGTGGGAATTTGTTGCAAGCAAAACTAATTGTCGCTAAAGATGCCAACACATGAGGTTTTGTTCTTTAAAGTTACATCAATCTGTCTATAATCTGAATACCATGTGACGAGTGAGGCCTAAATGATATATGAACACTGGATGTTATTTGGTATTTGTTATGCTTGGTGATATTACTTAAAGAGTAACTTTGTAGTGTCCTTATTGTAATAATGTTGCAGTGCCGTTTAAGACAATCTTACTCCTTATATTATAGAGGTATGCTCTCTACAGCAAAGCAGGCAAAATTTCCTGTATCATGCAACTGAACTAACTTGGCAGAGTTCTGTTTCAGCCGAGGAGCCCTTGAAGAAACCTGCTTATAGACTTTCCAGAAACTTCATTGGAGATGACGGGCGGGTTTATGCTTGTTCAGGGAAAAAACTCTTTTCCTTTGAGAGCAATGGTTCCATTGCCTGGACTGTACCATTAAATTATACATGCAACGTCAATTTAGCTCCAGTACATGGAGGGTCAAGAAAGGCAAGGTTCTGACTTGATTTCTTTCTTTCTCAGAAGTTTGGAATTTTACATAAAACTAGATACAGTATAAAATTTTCTTCAAAGTTCCTTTTTTCTTTCCCTATTATACGCAACCTACAAAAATACATAAACTTTGTTTCCATGACCAACTCTTAGTCCACTATGAATTCATCCATCTGGAGCAAAATCTTTGTATCACACTTTCATTAATTTCGTAAAGTCATTTGTTTGCAGATATATTTGGTGGCAGAAAATAGAGTACTAAAAGTCAATCCTTTAAAGATTCACACTTCTGATGCTGCTGTAGAAGTATTTTTTGGTGCAGAAGGATCAGGAGAAATTACTGGAGTTGCTGTAAGCATATTCAGCTCGTGTGTACTCGTTAATGTTAAGAACAGGGGGCTTTTTGCATATAGGTTATATGGGCAACTTCTATGGAGTGCTGGTCCGGTACTTTATCAGCATGGATATCGCCAAGGCTGTAGGAAAAATGTTACTGATTGCTATTTTACTTCAATACCTGTGATTGATCACTGTGAAGCTAGTATATATGTAAGCTCCAAATCTTTGATTATCTCTCTTATCCATTGACTATTTTTCTTATGTTGTATGTCACCGAGGTGGATTTGCGAAATTGGAGGGTTTAAAATATTATTGCCTTCTGTTGGTTCACCACTAAAGCAAATGAACTTTTTCTATGATCTTTCTGCATTAATTACATTGATTTTATATCTTGGGATTTTCCAGGATTCTTGAGGATTTTTTTTAATGAGTGAATAAATGTGCGGTCTTAATTTTGTTCTGCTTACCTGTGTGTTCATGACTTTAAATAACTTGAATCTCAATTAGCCGTCATGTATGTCTGCTTTTCATGTCCTTTTCACTTGCAGATCTCAAACACTATAGGGGAACTCTACTCATTATCAGTCCGTGGTCCTCATTTTAAATGGATCCAAGATTTGAGCTCATTTGACAGTAAATATACACTTACTCCTGGAAATAATGGTAGATTGTATGTTACTGTACCCCTTAGAGCTGTCATTCTTGCATTGGATGTTTCAACGGGAAATATTTTGTGGGAAGGAAATATCGGACCAATAAGTTCGTCAGATTATGAGCCGGTTGTTGATTCCAATGGTAAGATGATAATCTATCAGTTTATCCTGTAATGAATTATTGTTAGATATGATTGACAAAAACTTGAGTTAAGAATACAGTACTATATTCACGTGGTTTAGATGTATTCGACACCGAAAGGCTCCTAATTCAAATGCTGAATTTCTGACAGTTCTCTGGATATTGTCAAGATGCTCATTCAGTTACAGTTGATTGAATACCAGGTTGGATATCTATTGGCTCGTTGGATGGATTCCTGTATTCATTTTCTCCAACAGGAGCTCTCAGAAAATTCCCAAATCTGGCTATCTTGAATTCTGTAATCCAAGTTAGCCCTGTACTTGATTGCTCGGGGTATGCAGTTAACATAATAGAGACCGAAATGGATGGAAAAATGTCCCAGACAATTGGAGGATATACTTATGTATCGGCAATGAAACCAAGAAATATTGTTTTTAAATTGCTTATTCCCGCTTCTGGTTCTATCTACTGGACTGAAAGTAATCCCGGTAATTTTAATCTCCAACTCTCCTCTCCCCACCCCATGTGTATGAGCATTTTGTACTGGATGAAAGAAATTGACGTTATTGGTTGTTTGTACAGGTCGATTCTCAGCCAAGTTGTCCCAGAGTGATCTGAAGCATTTTATACTGGATGAAAGAATGCTTCTAGCTATTTTTGCTGCTTCAAGTAAGTTTGTGCTTCTTACTGTGTGTATTCAGATCTGGCTTAGTGCGTCTGTGGGTTTCTTTGAGCGCGATGGTATAAATTTTGAACTTATCTTTGCATGGTTAATTTTCAGTAGACCTCAAGAAAGTCTACAGTGAATCTCTCGTTGCAGTTGAGCCTTAAATATCTATTTTTTCGTCATGCAGGGAATGGAAATCCATTGCCTTGCAGTACCATGCGTAACTTTCTTCTACCTGTCCCAGCAATTTTTGCTTATGCACTAGAAATAAATGCTTCTATGAGTGGCTTATTTTGTACTGTTTCGGCTCTAAGTATCCTATACTTCCTCCAGGTCAGAAGCTTGCATCTAGCTGTTCAGAAGGGAGGCCAAAGAATATCAATATCTACACAGGTAACTTGGCACTATAAAGTAATTTTGTTACCTTCAACAACTGAGATCTAGTATTTTCCTCTATTCAGGTAACGAGAGGACGATTCTGTTATTTCTTTTGTTTGAATCAATACTACTGATGGTACTAGCAATACTCGTACGATATTGCCTCATGTTTTGGAAGAAAAAGAAGCTTCAAAAACTAGACCTTGGGCAGTTTCTAGAGAAAAGAGTAAGCTTAAGTTCATAAATTCTCTCCCAACAGTTTCAATTTCATGAAATGAACAGTTTCTTGATGTAGATTGGCCGTTAGATTTAGTCTACCGCTTTTTATTCAACCATTCACATTGTGTTATCTTGTTGTGTAGCGTTCTCTACGACTCCAGAAGCTAGCATTTGATAGGACAATTGCAGAGCTTGAACAAAAAGCTGCAGAGGAAGCAGTAGCCCATGAAGTACTGGAGAAACTTGGTGATTTGGTTAAAGAAAGAGAAGGCATAAAGAGAAAGCTCTCAACAACGTATAGTTTAGGAAGGGACCGGGCAGAACCACGGTCGAAATCCCTACTTCCGCTATACAACGGAAAAACTAAAAGTTACTCTTTTCAAGGCTCTATGAAGGAAAGCTTTACCGTATTTCACACGTTCAGTGACTCTTCGTCTGCAGACAGCAGCAGCAAAGAAGAGCACGGTAAGAATCCTACTGAACATAAAGAATTGGGAATCGAGGCTAAGGGGAAGGGTCCAATAGAAGCCGATACTTCTAGCGATGATGAGATTCATCCGAAAGAGTATAGGGTTACTCATGCGGAATCAAGATTAAAAGGAATTGTGAATCCATTGATTCAAGATCATTCATTCAGTGAAATAGAGGAAGTGAAAATGAAGGGTGACAAAAAAGTAAAACGAAGTGTTCATAGTCGCAGTGGGAACATCAGGAAGAGAAGCATGTCCTCAACTAACTAGCTACTGCAACATTTTGTTCTAGGTTGTCTTTTAAGAGCAGATACGTAGAAATGTAGTTCCACACTATTTTTACGGTCACGATGCTTTTTGTCGTGCTGTGAAGTGGTTGTATTGAGCTAATGGTTTTCAATTATTCTAGTTGTACATTCTTGGGTTACATCTGACATTACCTCTAATATACAAAAAGCTCCCACCTCACCCTGTCACACAATGTTAAATTTGACGTTGAACTTGATAGCAAAACTGAATGGTTTTATATGGGCACGTCAGCAACTCGACTACCTCTTCTTATACCTGTTAAATTTGTTTAGGTAAAGCTACTTTGATGACACGATAGAAAAGGAATATGAAGTCGTTTTTTATAATCGTGTTGAGTTACGTGTCAAATATTGGATTGACTTGACCGTAGTTCCACTTTTATTTCGGCTGCAGTTCGAGGGGACTATATAAAAATGGATTAGAAATATTTTAGTTAACAATTATTGACTCTTATTCTGTACAGTAACCCCTTCAATTCAAAAGAGTACTGTCCTACCATTTCCCTCCTGCAAGAATAGAAATTTGCCACAACCATTACCCAATTGTCCAAACAGGTCTCGAAATAATAATCCCTAAATCAGCCAATCTGAGAATGATGAATGTGCAGTACCATACTGACAATTGTTTGAGGAACCATCTTGCACTTCTAGAAATGGAAACTAGATCTTGCACATGGAGGACAGTAACTGGATGTGTCTGAGAATGATTCGAGGGTCGAGCTCCAGGATGCCCATCATCTTTGAAAGAATTAATTCCCACTTCACAGGGTGGGCCCACAATGTATTAAAAAAAATTATGCATGGGTAAGTGCCATGCCAAGGACCTGTGTACCTGTACGTGAAGCATGATTCAATCATTTGGCCACATAGTTCGAAAGTCGAAAGTATATCAACTTATATATCACTCACAACAATCAATAAAGATGCTCTTATTGACAATAGAAAAGAAACACGAAGAGAGAAGAAATTTGCTTGATATCTAATGATTGTGCCGTCTCATAAAAATAAAAGAAAATATATTTTGGGTAATTTACGATTTGAGGCAATTATTTTGGTATAATTGATTATATTATTGAAAAAAGAATGTATTTTAAATAGTAATATCATGAAAAATATGTTATTAAAAAGTAAGAAAAAATTATTGATGTGATGAAAAATATTATTTTATTGAAAAATGTGTGGTTGAAAATGATTTTTGAAAAAAATGTATTTTTAAAGAATGCGTGTCAAAGAGGTGCAAATAATATATACGAAGAAGATCATAAATCACAATTATGTAATTGACGGTTATATATTCACACCATATTTTAATTATATTAAAAGTTGTAAACTTTTTACTTCATCACATTCTTATTTTTAATATTTCATTAATAAAAAAATCTTGTCTTTAATCCTATTTTTCGTCAAAAAATATTGTTAACATACTTTAAAATAAAAGTCAAATATTTAATCGTATTTTTGAATTATTATTTGTTTTGCTTATATAAAAATACAATAGGTAGATGAGTCTTCTTAATTTATCTTAAAATGAAATTTTGAAAAGAGGTCATAATCGGGAACAATTTCTATTAATTTTTGAATAAGAATACAATAAAAAAAAAAGTTCGGAACATAAATGTAATAACGTGTAAAAATTATGAATATGAAGAGATACACAAGTGCCAACTACAGTGAATATCAAGATCCCTCTCTCCAGTCTCCATGGACACGAGTACAACGACAATTAAAAGAAGAAAACCGACCTATTCTTTTCGTAACTTAGAATTTCAGCAATAGAGGAGCTGAAATTTGTTAAGAATAAGAAAGGCTGATTTTGCCTCCTGAATTTCAGTTTCTCTTGACATGCCAAGGCAAAGGGAGAACAACGTCATTGACATACGTTACATAAAATGAAAACTATGTGATAATACAACAATTCAACTACCCTCAATGAAGCACGAATTTTTAGTTTATAATAATTGAACACACATCTAATTCTGTACACTGACCCCCTTCTATTCAAAAGAATACTTGTCCTGTCATTTCCCTCCTACATGAACATCTTTCCTGGTTAGCAAAAATTTTGCATCAGCCATCACCAAATGGTCCACAAAGGATTGGATATAATCCCTAAATCAGCCTATCTGTGGGATGACGAATGTGCAGTTCCATACTGACCATAGTTTGAGGAACCATCTTGCACTAGAGGGCTTCTTCTACCTCTGTCCGACGATGATCGGCCATAACTCGGGCTTCTAGGAATGGATGGACTAGATCTTGCACTAGGGGAAGAGAAACTACAGTCATAACCACCATATCTATGAGAGTGATTTGAGGGTCGAGATCCAGGATCAACTCCAGGAGGACCATCATCTTCATAATCATTGGACCACCTTTGTTGATGACAATGCCGTCTGCTGAAATTTTCAGATGAGTGGTTATGTCCACGGTTTGAACCATTTCTAGATACATTGTAACTTGAAGACCCAGCTGCCCAAAGTCTTTCGTCTGCATTTTCTGGTATTGGAGCATTTATTCCAGGAAATCTAACACTCATTTTCCTGGATGGCTCAGCAGCAGTTGGATCAAGAATTTCCCCCTCTTCAGTTTCTTCCTTAGTTGACTCATCAGCAAAAATTGTAATCCCTGAAGGCTGGTCATCAACATCTGGATCTGAGAATCCAGAAAAACATGATGAAAGAAAATTTGACGATGTGCACTTCACAAATATAAAACAAAACAAAAGACATTATAGAAGGAAATTTAAAAGCCGCTAAATCCCGTGTCATCCAGTGCACAGAGAACTATGTCAACAAATTACCAAGATAAAAACTGTTTAATTGTTTTCTCTACCTAAATAACCCGGTGGATATCCTATTTCCCGCATTCTGTTAAACCACGGAGGTGGATCAAGATCCTATACAATAAAAAAAAATGATAATGAGTGTAGACTAATTATTGACAGTTCTAATAATAAGTTAACTTAAAATTAAAAATATTCTAAAACTTACAACCTACTCAACAAATAGTCATGCTCACATAAAACCGTCCATGAATAAAGAAACAGAACCTCATTCATCTCAAAGCAAGATTATCTTACCCTGAGTCCTAAAAGTTTCTGCGTCTCATAATCAAGTACACCTGGCCTTAAACCGTCATATTTTCCCCCAGGAGTGCTGTGAAAATATCGAGTGGGATTACGAGAACTGGTATGTTGATTACGTCTAGTCTTGTGCTGATTTCGGGCATTATTGATGGAAACATTGTCGCGGGGCTTAGGACATTCTTTAAGTGCATGGCTGTACGAACCACAGTTGAAGCAACGGGAATTATCTAACATCTCAAAACCTCTGCACAAAATAAACATGGGTTTCCAGTTCAGCCAGATGATTGCACACAAGTGAATAGAAGAAAGTAGAGCTTTAAGGTTGAACAATTTACTTTTAAGACAAACTCATATAATTTCAAATGGTGCTGGATATACCAAGATTTTAACTAATTGATGGGTTAGCTTCAAGTTGTCATTTTTATTTTTTTTTCAAGAATACCAACAATTCAACAATACAGTAAAACCAACAAATGACAATAATCAAATAAACATGAACCAACACATAAATAACAAAAGAAAAACATACCCATCCAAAGTACCGTAACCAATTACATAATGCTATTTAAATTTAGTAACTAAATGGGTCAAAAATATACTTCAAGGATCAATTGGGATTTTGCTTGAACTTTAGTGACCATTTGTGACTTTAACTCGAACAATGATATTGCTATAATTCTCTTTAATTTTCTTAGCTTTTAAAAATATTTCTTTGCTATTAAACTACTGATAATATATAAACATTGTGAAAAAAGTACACTGTAATTGCAATATTTCTACAAGTGCATGTTTACTATGGAGTAATGATTAAAAAAATAATTTCCTTTTCTTTCTTAATTTACTAAAGTGTTAATTAATTATGGTAAGTTCACTGTTTAAAAAAATATATGGTACGACCGATTTTAAGAGAAGCCAAATGGGGTCATAAACTACCCAGAATATATTTTCTTCCAAGTTTTTGTAATGGCGTGACTTATTAGTAATACATAAATAGACACGAACTGTGTATCAGCATATGATTTGTCTATTCTAATTCGTACCATCAATTTATACCCAGTAATAGCAAAGGAATTCGCAAGTTAAATTAAACGGAAATGAAAAAGGCCTCTCTCTCCGTGAATCTTAAGATACTTCTCTCAACACACAGGCACAGAACAAACATATAAATAAAAAAGAAAAACATACCCATCCAAATTAATAGAACCATCAGTTGAAGTCAGAGCCAAAGAATATCCACGGTCATAAAGAGGGACAGAATTGCCATCCAATGGTATAAAAACCTCACTTTGTTGATTGCTTATTTGGTTGTCCACCCAAAAGGTCTACATAGAGTAGAGTTCATGTGAATAAACCACACATTCCCAAACTATTTAGGTAAAAAGCTACAACATCCATTGCCAACCATTCTATTAACAGAAAGGTAACATGACGTGAGCATTTAAGAGTCATTTTATTTGGAAGTAAATATTTCATTGAAAGGCTGATGAAAGGAATACAAATCCATGCAGATGGCATATCAAAAATCAGGAATGCATTTTCAAAATGGAACTCTACATCTATATCTTGTTAAAAGATCAATTTCAAAGCATCCGAAACCATCAAAGAAACAATGTTTTCATGCATAGTTGAATATTGATGATTATAGCTCCACATGAATATTTTATTTACTGACACTAATAAACTATTGAATTGGTAATTATATGCCATAAAAATTAAACTTCTAAGCCAAGTTCGAGCTTGGCCAGATGTGCATAAATTTGTCTAGATATTAACAAAACAGGCCATATGCGTCAATTGGAAAATGAAATCTCTCAAAGTCATATGTTTTGGGATATCTGCAAGGAATTAAACATGAACGAGAGTTATATCCAGCAAATTGCTCATGAACTCAAAATTCTGAGAAGAGAATGAACAAAAGTCATTGCATTTTTTCCCAACTCAGATAAACGTGGTTGTTAAATATTAACGTCCTCAGTATTATTTCACGAAATACATGTCGAGGTACTGCTTTGAGATCCACCACGGGACACGAGTACAACAGGGAGATAAAATCATACCACTGCAGAAGGCTTATCCACACCAACACGAAGAGCTGGGAAGTAAGTCTCTTCGCCAGATTCTAAAACTTCCTTTGAATCCTAAGTTGAATAGACATCCAGGTCAGCACTTCAGTAACATTAAGATTGTGTAAAAAAAAAAAGGAAAAACTACATAAAAGGTAAAACTATTTTAAGCGTGTTACACAACAGAAAAAGAATGTACAAAGATACAGTCAATTCTGTCCACGACAAGGATGGAGGTTTGTTGCCAATAAATTAAAGCAAGAAAATGAGAGACTAAACTGTAAGAATTCAAGCAAACAACATTTCTCATAGAAACTCAACAGGCTTACATTTGATGACGAGCAGATTTGTGCATGCAATCGTGACCACTGCTGTAATAGCTCCTCCAGCTTTCTTTTACTATCTCTGAGAAAGATAACAAACTTGTCAGTTGTCAGATGCCTATAGGAGACATTTAAAAAAAAAAAAAAAAACTGTACATACTTTTCATAGTTCATACCTGGTCAGAGAATTATAAATAACACACACCGAAGCTTGTTTGTCATCATCACTTAATCGGGGTCTCTTAACCCCAGATATTGCTAGAAGGTCAAGTTATGAAACATACAAATCTGGGATACTAGGAATTATGTAGCAAATGAAATATGAAATACGATAACTAAAAAAAAAATTAGAGCAGGATACGACTGGCATCTATAACCCGATCATTGACAAGGGTTTCATCTCTTTTATAATTATAAAGAGTTGTTTCATCTTCAACCGCTAGAAACCCATTCTCAGCATGCACCACAGAGCTGATACAAGTAATCTTCTCCGATGCTGCAACAGCTTCAGTCAATTCAAAACTCACCGGCAGAGTAGACGTTCTACCAAACCGATCTTTTTCACCATCAATTTCCATCGAAGTTCCCTTCTTTTCATGTACACCATCAGAGGTCTCTTCATTCATTCCATTTTTGACCTTGGAGTTTACAGGTAAAGGATCAACTTCACTGGGCTCACAACCAGATTCCTGTAATCCATTATTCTCACTTCCACTTTGAGAAATACTAGAAGCAGGAAGGTTGATGAAATCCTCTGTTTCCATAGATTCAATCATACGTCCCATGGTACGAAGTGCACTGGTTGCACATAACATATTAGTAAAAATATCAAAAATCTACTCAATGGGTATCTGAATGAAGTTTATGGTTAATACTCGATAAGCATCTGAATGAAGTCAATAGTTAATACTCAACAGGTATCTGAATGAACAGGAGGTAACATTTATAAATTCAGAAACCGATCTTTATTCCTCTCCTCAATTCTTAAGAAATAACTTCCATCTATTTTACGTCACCTGAGCTGATTTTTAATAAATCCTCGATCCAGTTCTTCATGATGTTCAGAGTGACAGAAGTCATCAAAGGGAAAATTCTCTGGTTTTCTAATATCATATAGTGTGCATACAGCTGAATGCACTATATCAAAATAGCAACAAGCAATATCGGAAAAATATAATATTTTAATAACAAAAAAGCTTGAACAGAAGATGCAAAAACTCTGCCTGTGCCTTTTTTGCATTTAAATCAGATGTCCAAAACAAAATCTAGGACAGATTGATTTAAATTTATATCTTAAGATTTTTCAAATTCCAAGTATAGCATTGCAGTTTCATGTGAACAAAACTCGATTTTAGTTCCAACATGACAAACTTTGACCTTGAAAGTGGTCGAATTCAATTAGTCCATAAAAGCATAACCATATTAACACGGTAAGCTTTATCAACAAGAAACAAATAGAATCAATCAATTAAAATACCAAAACCAGAACACGGAAGTCGCAGCTTTCGGGTTTAGGCATCATATTTTGGCCAAAAGTTCAATCGAAAACGTACCGACCAAAAATTTTAAAAAAAAAATCTTCCAAATTAACACTAGGGTTTTAGTTAATTACGATGTGTAAGGAAAATAAGGTTTCAACTTCCGATTCAAATAAGATCGAGAAGAATAGATAAAAGCGGAAAAGCGAAATTAGGGTTTTCGATTCACCTTGAAGTTATGGGAACTCGACTGTGCCGACAATTGAGAAACCAGAGCACTGAACAAGTGAAGCCAAAAGGACAAGGTCTGGATGAGGATCGAAAATTTGATTCAAGAAATCAGAGTGTGCGAGATGCGCGTGCGCATGCGTTTTGAGAAGGATATAATGTGGTACACACGTACTGGCGGCGGACGAATTCAATCTATTCAATTGCTCTTTTTCCAAGTGAAATAATTATTGAGGCCCTTTTGATTAAAAACTGATTTTAATTTTAAGTGAAATTCAACCATTAATTTTAATCATATATTTTATAAGTCTATAGTTATTCAATTATATATTTCATCAATTTTTATTAAAATATATTAAATATCTTATTTTAATCTAAAAAAGACAAGGGTTGAATTGCCTTGTTGTATGATTTCTAGGATACGTCTCTATTCGTAGAGAAAAATAGTTATAATCCATGTATAATAGAGATTCCAAATAGATTTCTAAATAAGTCTTAATTAAAAAAGTTTAAATGGAAGTTTTAATTACAGCGTGTTTGAGCGAAATTTTTAGTGTAGAATGCATTTTTTAATAGTAAATTGATAGAGAATGTGTGATAAAAATAAAAGAAATTTTTTAAGTTACATATAATATTATTTTATTAAAAAATACGTATTTGAAAAGAAGAAAGAGAAAAACGTAATTTGAAAAAATGATAATCAAACAGGAGCTTAATGTTCAAATCTAATTAGCCCCTATTTGTGTATCCTTATTTTTTTTTTTTTTAAATCTAAAATTCATTTTCAATCGCACATTTTCACAATAAAATATTTTATACGTAAATTCAAAACGTTTTTTCAACTTTTTAAATATACATTCCAAAAAATCACTGTTTCAAAACTCATTTTACAAAAAAAAAAAAGAAAAAGAAATAAAGAAATAATCTTAATGGTTGTCAATTAGGGGCTTAATTTTACAAAAAAAAATATTTTATTACTTAAAGACAAGTTATTCAAATAAATTTAACGTCAAAAAGTTACATAAAAATTACTTATTTTTTAAACTTTCCTTGTTTAATCCTAATCTTTTTCAAAATACATTTTTCTCTTTCTTATTTTCTGTCACACATTCTTCAATAAAATAATATTACACGTAAATTCAAAAAATTTATTTATTTTTTAACCACACATTCTCTATCAAAATACAGAGAAAATGTAGCTCAAACATGACAGCCACACCAAATATATGTAATTTTAAAATGTGCTGTAGATCACTAAGCAAATCAAGCAATTATGACTTCAAAAACACAAAAGTCTAGCTATTATGGGCACTAGATGTTTCTACAACATGGAAAAGTTCAATTTGANAGTAATTACAATTAAGCCCAAAGGTTTTATAAAAATTACAATTAAACCTTAATACTTTATAGAGTTATTATAGGGGTCTAATCGAACATATATTATCTAAACTTCGATAATTAGATCAGTCTAGTGACCCTAGAGCACTCAATCTAATTATTAAAAGATTGCATTATCGGAATACATAAAATTATAGAAGTCAATAAATTTGTAATACTTTCCTTTGACCTGTTGTATATATATTTTATCCTTATTCGATATTCGATAATTAGGTACGAGTATATGTGATTGTTTTGCCTCTCTAATTATTCTTGCTAATTCAAGTACCATTAATTTTAACAGTCTCGAAAATTCATTACAAATGTTGAAGTTTAGTCTTCGCTAACCACTTCGATGGTTTTGAAAATTCATCACGGTTTCTAACATTGATTCATATTCTTGAATTTGCTTGTTCTCAAACTCTCAACTCATCAAGATGTTTGATCAATCAAATTAATCTCACCCAACTTATATAAATTATTTTCAATATAAATTTTGTCATGTTGTACTTCTCGATACAAATACCCAACTTATATTATCGTAAGTGATTATAGACACTTTAAATCGCATGTTCAAGTAACAAAATAAATATGAATAAATAAAATGAATTTTAAATTTTTTTTATAAAATATTAAATGAACACATAATCTAACAAGAATAATGATATATGTACCTTATGGTACACATAATAGTGTTCATAAGGTACATGGGAGAGTGCCACCTCATGTTTCTGATCCAGACGACAAGGACTAACCACAGACAATTACAATTTTTTGATGATAAGTTAATTACTGAAGATACACTAGGAGGAGAAATTCTCGTGTAAAGTGTTGTTATACCATCTAGTGAAAAATGTTAAAATTCCAAGAATAAATTCTCCAATCTAAAAAATGCAGGCGAAAGATTTGGGCCATTGGCTCGTCAAGTTGCAATGTATTTAGACATGGTTCGTTCCACGAATATAACTAGGCATGGCACACAGGCTCGGAAGCCCGACCCGAGCTGGCTCGTGGCCCTCGTGGATCGAGCCTCAGCTCGGGCAGAGCCTTTTTTTGGGAAAACGGGCCGGCTAATAAAAAAAATTAGGCAGCAGTGTTACCTATATATATAAGTAAAAAATTCGGGCTCAGCCCGTCAGGGCTAAAGCCCGGGCCGAGCCGAAAAAATCTGAGCCGATGGCTCGGGCCAAAAAAGCTCTGCCAATTTTTGCCCGAGTCGAGCCCGGGCGCCCGCCTACCATGCCTAAATATAACCACTCATTTGGAAACCTCAGCAATCAACATTATCATCGACAACGATGGTTAAGTGATTTCAAATATGATGGCTCTCATAAAGTTTGTTACACTTATAAATTACGTAGTACGTTTAGATAGAGGGGATCCCATATATGCAGACGTGACATAACTATTCAATTGATTGAACTTATTTTAATTAAACGATTGCATCTTGATCTCAACCCATAACTATTCAATTGATTAGACTTATTTTAATTAAACAATTGCATCTTGGTCTGGACCCATTAACTACGGGTCCATTTATATTTTCTTATATATACGTGAGTTTCATTCACAATAAAGTACGTTAAAAAACTTTAGCCAAAATCTCTCTCCCTCTTTAGCACTCTTTTTATTTCTCGTCCGATAATTGATTTGATCGTCAGAGGGCAAATAGTTATTGGACAATTTTCTCAATCAACGGCTTTTGCCTCCTAACAGGGTATTCTAGTTCACATGTGACATCTATTTGGAGGGGAAATAGTCCGAATTCTGTTGGAGTATTTTTGGACATCAACATATTGACTATGCCTACAATAATTGGACAGAATGAAATTTATAGCGAAAATAAANCGGTTTCTAACATTGATTCATATTCTTGAATTTACTTTTGTTCGTTTGTTGTACTGGAGAAGGAAACTATTTGTTTGCAATAAGAAATAAAAATAATTAAACATATTTTATCAATATAAATAAACATGTTTGTGAATTTTTTGTCAATTAGTATAGATATTTTGTTATTAGATATTTTCAACGACTAAGATATTGTTAATTTTATAACTGAAATATAACTTCAAAGAACAAAAAGTATTACATGTGAATCCCGAAGAAATTTTAATTTTCGTGCATGTGTTGAAGAGTTTATTTCTTGAAAAGTAGGGAAAAAATAATCTTTTTAATGCATTGTTTTAATAAATAAATAAATAAAATTCATGGTCTGCGGAACGTCTCCAGACACCACGGAGCATCGCTTCGAACATCACGGAGCATTTGCTTTGTGGCGTGCGGAGACGGAGCAAATGCTCAGTGCGCCACGGAGTGGCTCCATGCGTCACGAAGACACACTCCGTAGTGCACAGAGTGCACGGCATGCAGAGTAACTCCTCGGAGTTGAACTGAGTTACGCCGCACAGTGCGGAGTTCAACTCCGTAGTTCAACTCCGCATGTGCAGAGTATTCGGAGTTGAACTCTGCACAGTGCGGAGTTCGATTCTGCATGAACTCCGCACAGTGTGAAGTAGAACTTCGTCTGTAGCTTTTTTTAAAAAAAATTTCTTAGTTTTTTTATGCTGGAAAATGTTAGAATCCATACATACCAAAAACTCAGAATTCTAACAAACAAACATTTAGTAGAAGCAAAATGAATTAAACATATGTGTGGAAAAATGAATTAAACATCTGAGCGCAACGAATTCTAAATAATTATGTTGTACGGAAACTAAATACTACAGTAGAAACTCACATTTGTTCCAGCTAACTTGCGTCGTGCAGTCTCAAATTTCATTTCTTCTCTTTGATTTCTAAGTTGATAAAGCTAATAATATATTTGATATTTGAAATGAGATCAGATAATGTCTTCTCGCAAATGAAATCAAATACCGTCTTATTGCATTTGGTATTAATAAATTTGCATGTATATCAGTGACAAGTCGGTTTGTAAAATATCACTGGCAAGTCGGTTTTTAATTTTTTTATATTATATAATATATGCAACAGTACCAAATCGGTTTCAAATCATATGAGTGTGAAAATCAATGTGAAAGAAGGGAAAAATGAGGAAAAATATCTAGTCCTCATTGTTGACAAAGTGTAAAACTATAGGTAGAGAAAAAACAAAATAGAAATGCTACAATGATATGAACTCTCGATTTCAAGTGAATATTAAATATGGGATCCAAAAGGGAAGGTAGATATACGAGATTAAGACAGACTATTTACATTATACTTTCCTTATGTCTTCTACCCTTCAATATTTTTGGGTTTGACTCCTGAATTTTTGCCGCGCTGTTCCATAACCCAGCAATTTTTGAAAAAAAAAAAACCTATTTTGGTACGTTTTCTTAACCTGTATATACAGCCAGATTTATGCAATTATCTATTGGACACTCATTGAGGATGTTTAGGTCTAATGGATTACACGATTGGGATTATTCAATTAAAATGTTAAAGAAAATAAAATAAACGTTCTTGATTTGTATTACAACGAACGAGAATTGGAAAAATATGAATCGTGTTTGATTTCGAAGGATTGATGAATGGTTATTGGTTGTAGCCAAGTAGATTAATTCGGGGAGTTCTTAACCTTTAAATTTATTCGGGCGAATTGACTTAAGTTTGACAGATTGCCATTGCCATTGCCATTGCCATTGGAATTGTTGAATTCGTTTTGTTGATAACATTCTAATCGCATTTTTGTTTTGGTGAAAACCCTGTAAGGAACAATTTCATCCTATTCCATGAAAAAAGAAATAATTTATGGAGATCAATTTATTGTCCTAGAAATCTGAAAATCAACATTTTAATTACAGTTATATGCGAATTTAATATCTTGTGTTTCTGGAGGATTGAGTGTTCTGTTTAATCAATTGCCAAGTACAGAAATCACTCCAAATTGTGAATTGAACATATGTACAACTTACTACATACTAGCTGCTGCTTTATTTTCTCCGTCTTTTGCAGAATGAATTTGTAACATCAAGATGAATACAAATGTATGCATCTTGGATCCGGAAAATAATCATAGAATGAAGAGGTCTGTCCAAGCGTTTTCAACTCTGCAGCAGCAGTTCAGCGATGGTTTCAATCATCAATTTTCTGAACAACAACTGCAAAATTGTCGGACATCCAGTCCGTATCCAGATCGTGGCAATGAATTGAGAAGAAACGAGATGTGAGTTTTGAATTTGTGGTATGAGTAATTACTTAGGTTCCACCAAGTGTGATCAATGAGCATATGGCCATGCGATGTAGTTTGAAATTTTCATTAACCTCCTTAAGTGTAACTATTTTGCAGTGAGAAAAACTTCCAGCAGAAAACAAATCTGGAGTGGCGAAAACAGTTATATGACTTCAGCTCTGACATGGGAGGCCGGCTATTTGGTGGTTCTGCTTTCACGGTATTTGATAAAAAATCGGTCAGGATATTTTTCTTCTCTTCTTTTGATGATTCTAAGCTGCCTTTCTTTCCTTTATCATTGTCATTTAAAGTATTTCTGCATCATGTTTTGTGGAAATATTGAACTTGTTATCATCCTTATGTCACACTGAGTCCTCTTCAGTTAAGAAGGATTATATGTTTCTTCCATTAATGATATAATGAATGAGATACACTTGAGGATAATCAGCTAACTGTTGTATCGGTGCTGTGACAGGTTTAATTAGCTAACTGTTTTATCGGTACCATGACATACCTGTCATATACTTGAGCTCATACATTATTTAATTCTTTTAGGAGTGCGTGAATGAGGAGATACTATCACGTCAATTGCAAAATCTTAACCAGCAAGAAATAATTGATGCTCGTGCACTTTATGAAGCATCTTCCTTTCCACCCATTCCTAGGACAACGGCGGCTTTTGGGGTTTCATCTGGTTTTTACAACTTGAATTCATCTTACCCTTGGTTTGATTACTCAATGGCATCCACTGCTGCCTGTAGCACAGTCCGAGTCAGTAACATCAAAAGTTCTCTCCACTTTCAGGGTAGGTTCAACTATAAGTTGTCTTGAACATGTTGGTATAGTTTTCAGTCTTTAAAGATTAATAATCTTATTCAACGGTTGTTTCAAATGCAGAACCTCAAAATGACACCCATGGGGCTATCTCTACATTAGTTGCTTGTGATGGCAAGGACATGTTTTCCTCAGTGGATCTAAATAATTTTCCTGGCGAGGTTTCTCCTTCTCCCGAGCAGATCTCATCTATCATGGCATGTTGTGATGGGGACTGGCATTCTTATAAGGACCACTTGGAGGGTGGGCAAGCTTTTTCTCTCAGTAGTTTGCAGGGATCCGAGTCAACATCAGGAAACAATATTTTGCAGCATCATATTAATCAAGGTATAACTCCTAAAACTAATGCTGAATTCTCTAAATTCGAAGTGTGTACTATGCCCAATTATCCAATTCACCTTGTTTTGTCATGTCATCGTACATACAGTTATAATTTCTAATACGACTGAATTTCTTCCACATCTGCCAATTTCCCGTAACTCTTAATTTTCCTGAACCTCGTCTGCTCTCTGAATGACTCCTGATTAACTGTTTTGGAAAATCATTTTGTTTTCTTGGTTGTGTCTGATATTTCTTTGATTTTATTGCATCATTAAACTGAAGGGAAATGTTGTGCAATCAACTTCACCATCATACCATGCAAAAAGTTGACAGTAAACCCTTTGTCAGGTTCCGCGTAATGAACTGATTATGATTATGTCAGTAATCGATTATGAAAGAACTAGAATATAGATTTTTTCTGATGAATCAATTTATTTTTTCCATTTTTTAGTAAACAGGTAAAATAATCTAAACCAAATGGAATATTAGTATAATTAAATTTGCTCGTATCCTAAGGGATCTCAAATACAGAGTAGCCCATGATTCCTTGTCAACGTCTTGAATATCTCTATTTAAAGGTTGATTTCTCCTAGGTTGACCTAATTATGTATTATTCTTAACTTGGGAAATAGCTCTGGTGCTTTCTTCTATCAACCTAATGTGTGAACATACTTTGGCCAAGGTCTCTCTCTGTTGCATGTGCATGGGTGCATTTTTATTGCTTTTACCCCGGAAATTTTGGATCTCTAACTATTCCTTTGGGACAGATGAATCAAATCTGATGAAATGCGGGGGACTTGTAGAGAACAATCTAAATGTTTATCATGCGAATGCTCCATCTTTTTTAGGGAAGAATTCAAAGCTAGTTAAATACAATGCTTGGATCCCAGAACAGGTCCCACTGAGGACTCCAGAAGATGCTAATGATCTTTCTGGTATGATTGTTACTGAACCAGAATCAAGCCATGTGGAGTTATTCCAGTTTGAAGCTCAGATGCTGGAACCGAAGCTGAGTCATCAGCGGCCTTATCCTCATTTTCAACATTTTGATGAGTCATCCAAGGCCCAGACAAATGGATGCACTGTAGAATTTAAAAATTGTTATAATCGAACAGCAGGAAAAAGGTCACTGAAATTACCCCAGCTGCTTGTAGATCAATCCTGTGCAGTTCAGAGAGAATTGTGGGATGTTCAACCTGCCAAACCTACTGATTTAATACTGTCTTTGCACAATATTCTTTTCTCATATATTACGTACAAAAGTATGCCCATGAATGCAGAGAGTAGGCAGGACTTTGTGGATTTTATGCATTTGACAGTGTGCAATGACCAAAGATGTGCATGTGACAAGTACCGCATTTTGATATCCCATTTTGATACCTGTCACTATACTGGTTGTAGCATATGCAAGCCTGTTCGTGAGTTAGGACCTGTTGACAGAATTTACTCAGGATCTGGAAAGGCGAAAAGAGATCTCCAATCTATAGATTCTGATAGTATAGGTTCCTATATTATTGAAGATCCTCAACCCTCTCCTAAACGTTCGAGGATGGAGAATGTTGTTGCATCTGATGGTTGGCCTATGGGTGCAGTTGCTCTTCCGGTGAAACAACCCTGTGATGCTAAAAAATATCCACAGCGGTTTGGAATACCTGTACATAACAGGGAAGATGCAATGGAGGTGAACAAGGAATTTTTAAGCTTCATGGAAGAAGACACCATACAAACTGGTGTGACTAGGAACTATATTTCAGATAGCAATGGAGAATGTGCAAATTGTTCCTTCAGAAAAACTGAAGGATATTTGAAGTTGGGACAGCCATCTGAAGCTCCTATATATAATAATGACTCAGATGAGACGAGCAAGGAAGTGTTTAGGTTCACAAGAAATTCCAGGATGAGGGGAAATGATGCTGCAGACAATAAATTGCAGGGTAATGGCTATGCTTCCAGTCTACCTGAAGAGTTCATTGTGGCTTGTGAACAACGGGAGATGTACTTTGAATGCACTGGCAATGCCAACTCCTTTGTGACCTTTAATGCTCAAATTTTGAATTCTGAAAGCATGCCTGCTCTTTCGGAAGAGCAGATTGTTGGTCAACAAGGAAAGGAGATCAAACCCATGTCTAAAGCTGAGCACGTCAGACTAGGTGCAAACTGTGTATCAGTTGAAACTGCAGTTCATTATCAACTGGGAATAGAATTGAAGGATTCAAAAGGATTAGGCATTTCTTTAACTGATTTTTTCACAGAAGAGCAAATAAAAGTACACTTGCATAGTTTCAATCAGTGCAGAAGCCAGGTTTGTAAAGTAATCTTTTTAAATTGGATAAACTTTTGTATCCTTCGAAATTTATGGATGACTTGAATGGTAATAATCAACTTTAAACTATTTAAGAATTCATATATACATGTACATAACTTCCTCTCTTTGGATAAATGACAACTAGATTCCCTCTTTTCTCTTATTATTACTTCCATCTACATATCCATCTAGATATTTTCTTATTTTGTCCAGTGTACTCGTTTCGGGGAATCGTATCTGTTTTTTTTTTTTAAAAAAGAACTACAATCATATATTTTGATGGCATCTCTCTCTCTCTCTCTCTCTGTATAGAATGTTATGGAGGGATCAACAGAAAACACAGATGTGCATTCTCTTGGTGAAAATACATGCCAGTTATGTGCCATAGATAGGCTTGTGTTCACCCCATCACCTATCTATTGTTCATCTTGTGGGGCTCGTATCAAACGTAAGCTGACTTATTATTGGACAGAGGATGAAACGGGTGCAGGGTACTGTTTTTGTGCATTGTGCTTCAGGAGGTCTCGTGGTGGTAGTATCTCATTTAGGGGGATGACTTTTTCCAAAGAAAAGCTGCATAAGGACAAAAATGATGAAGAAGTTGAAGAATCCGTATGCTTGGTCTTCTTTGTGCCTTTTGCAGTTAATTTCATTGTATAGATTTGATATTGAATTCTGTTTATTGTTGTATGCTTGTGGTGGGTACAATGCGATAAGTGCCAACGTTGGCAGCATGAGATATGTGCTCTCTTTAATCCTAAACGAGATTTGGAAGGGAAAGGAAAGTACATTTGTCCATTTTGCTGCTTAGCTGAGATAGCAGCTAAAGAACATGTGTCCACTCCTGCTGCATTCGGGGCAAAAGATCTTCCAAGAACCATGCTTAGTGATCATATAGAAGAGAGACTCTTCAGAAGTCTTAAGAGAGAAAGAGAAGAGCGAGCAAAATTGTCTGGGAAGTCACTAATTGAGGTAATTTAAAAATTATGGATCTTGGTCAATGCATTTTCTGCAATTTTCGTATCTTTATAGCAGATGACAATTGATCTGGTACTTCTGTTTTCTTACACTTGGTATTTTAAATTCTGTTTGTCATTTAGGACGAATAATTCAAGAAAATAGGACAGCAGCGAAAGGTTTTCTGAATCATAATTGATCAAATGATTCGTACAATGTATTAGACAGTACTTCCTAATTCTCTGTTCCCTCTGTCTGCCCCCAAGCAAAAAAATGAAGAGACCAAACTACATGTCATTTTTTAGTGCTAGATTATTGTAATGGAAGAAGTATCTTTGAAATAGTGTCTTTCTTCTAATGTTTTCTTCTTTATCTTATATGAAAACAGCTCAAAATGTTTAAAATATTATGAAATTACTAATTTTTTCAGACTTGAGTGAATGATTGTATTATATTTTAAATATGACTAGATTGAGCCTTAAAGATATCTTGAGAAACTTGCTAGCGGGGCTCAAACAGTTTCCCTCCTCAACTTCATGTGCTACCATAGTGTTGTGTCTTTAAGAGTTGCAAGTAGAATATTATATTTTAGAAAATTTTCAGTCTCTTGTTCATATGGTCACAATGAAAACTTGTCGATTCGTCTTCATAGTTTCTGCTCTGCAGATCAACAGAAGGTAAAAATCTCCTTCGAGTGACTTCTTCCCTGGGGGTCCTACACATATCTTTCATTGGTTTATTAAAGCAGCTGAGATCCTGATGTACATCTTACATATATATGTCTTTATGCTCAAGTATTTTTATTCTGATGCTTCATTTCTTTGACACATTCTCCCCGTTAACAGGTACCTGAAGCAACAGATCTTGTAGTTCAAGTGGTATTAGCTGTTAACAAACAATTAAAAGTGTCGCAGAAGTTTTTAGATATTCTCCATGGTGAAAATTATCCAACAGAGTTTCCATATAGATCCAAGGTAAGTAGTATTCTAATCAAAATTAGAATATTTTCTTGTTGCAGGGTTGAGATTCCAAAATGGCATTAAGCCCCTTTTGGTTTAGCTCAAATCAGATTTAAGTAGATTTCGATAAAAGTTGATGAAATTTGTGGTTGAAAATTAAATAAAAGTTGTGGTCCCATGAAATGTGTGATTGAAAATGAGTTCAAGAAAAAATGAGTTTTAGAAAATGGGGCCCAATAGGGGTTAATAATTTCTCAATTTTTTTGATAATTCACTCACCAGTCATGTTTTCAATGCTTTTAAAACTTTTGGCTGAACTATAATGGTCGACAAATTTCAGTCAGTCTTTGCTCTATTCCCCTTCTAGACTATTAATAACACGCACCGCCTATATTGAAGGTATGCATGAAACAAGAGAATGTTTCAAATTTTCAAATAATATTCAAGTGTTTTTTAATAGGATTGAAGTAGAAGAGGGGAATAAAGAATCTTGTAGTAGAGATACTTCTTGTACTTGAAGCATGTTAATTTTGTTTTCATGGTTCTTTTCTCTGTGCATACTGGAGTTTTAATTTGAAAGTCCTTTTTCAGGTGATCCTTTTGTTTCAAAAAATTGAAGGTGTGGATGTCTGTATCTTTGGAATGTACGTCCAAGAGTTTGGTTCAGAATGTAGGCAACCAAATCAACGTTGCATCTATATTTCATATCTTGATTCAGTTAAGTATTTTAGACCTGAAATCGAAACTGTTAATGGAGAGGCTGTACGTACCTTTGTATACCACGAAATATTGGTCAGTTTTTTTTGTCTCTATCCAATTTCTTTCTTCTTTGTTTAGCAGATAGTCTCTCTGTGAATTATGTGAATTAATCAAACTGTTTGCTTTCCCTTTATGTCACCGCAGATAGGATACCTTGATTACAGCAAGCAGCGTGGTTTTACGTCCTGCTACATTTGGGCTTGCCCACCTATAAAAGGGGAAGATTATATTTTATATTGTCACCCAGAGGTGCAGAAAACACCAAAGACTGATAAGCTGCGTCACTGGTACTCCTCCTTGTCTTCCTGCTTGTTGAGAATATTTCTAGAATAGGAAAATAAATAAGTTTAGCCCTAGTTTATAGAAAAGGTAGTTAGGGTTTATCCTAAAATAGGATTTGCTACTTGTATATATTTAGACATGTTTCTATGAAGTTTATAAGAGAAATCACCTCCATATTGTATGAATGACATGGTATCAGAGCCACACGCCGCCGACCGGGAAGTTTCAAGTCGCCGACCGGTAAGGGTTCTGCTCACACGCGTGTTGCGACGCCGCCGCTAGGGTTTCCGCTCGCGGCTGGGATTTTTGTTCACGGCTAGGGCTTCTGTTCGCGCCGATCCTGTTCGCGGCTAGGGTTTTTCTTCGCGCCGAC